>JAFMTC010000277.1:188579-203674 GCA_018845635.1 Nicrophorus orbicollis
CTTTCATATCAGTCGTAGATTCAACTTTCATTTCAGTAGAAGCCTCAACTTTCATTTCAGTTGTAGATTCAACTTTCATTTCAGTAGAAACATCTACCTTAATTTCGGTTGTAGAATCAGGTTTAATTTCGGTCGAAGCTTCGAGTTTCATTTCCGTGGTTGAATCAACTTTAGCGTCAGTCGTTACATCAACTATGGCTTTCATCGTAGGGCTAATTGTGGTTTCAAATGGAACGTTCGTTGTTGGTTCGATTTTGATTTCAGCAAATCTCGATAGAATCTCGGCGTTTCCTTGTGTGGTAATCATCCCAGTACTGGATTCAATGGGGATTTCGGTTGATAATATAATGTTGGTACTTTCTGTTGTTACCTTTTCAGTTGGATTCTGCATTTCAGTTGTAGTTATTTGTAGGGATTTGGTGGTAACTTCAGGTGCTGGTTGCGGAGTGGTGATGGGGTTTGCTTGGACGGTGGTTGTAGGTGGATTGGTGGTGGTGATGGGGGCTTCGGTTGTTTTAGGTACGTTAATCCTGTTATCGACAATGTTTACCTCGGTGGGATTGGTAATTTCGAAAAAGTCGGTGAAGTCGAGGGAGGAGACTGTGGATGGATTGAAGTCAGCGCTCAGACTGACAGTGTTGGCGAAGGATGGTGGAATCGTGCCGGGGCTTATCGAGAGACTGTTGACGAGATCGGAGACGTCGTAGAAAGTAGATGGAAGAAGAGTCGTAGATTTGGGAGAGCCAAGGGAGGCTATGTAATCGGCCAAAGAGATGGCCACAGTGCTGTAGGGTTGCGGTGCTTCGGTTGTCGTTTGTTTTGGCTTAGGTTTCAGAAGGTTCAACAATTGCCCCAAGGTGCCACCGTGTTTCGGAGATAGTGCTTTTAGCATGCTCTCGGTTGTACCTACATGATCGGTGGCCTGAATCGCCGACAGAGAACTCAAGATCCTCTCAATTATAGTCGTAGGCTTCTCCGTGGTCACCTCCGCCACCTTCGTCGTCGTTTGCTCTAAAGTGGGTTTCTTGCTCGCGATCTTTAAGATCGCCGAGGACTCCGTGACGCCTTTGGTGGAGGCGCCGCCGTCCTTCTCCTCGCCCGGTTTCGTCGTCGTGGATATCGACGTTATCGAATTGATAATTCGTTCGATTATTGATACAGGTTTTGATTGATCGTTTTTACCGCCGTCGGGCACCTTTAAAACGTAAAAATACCACATCAGTTCCGCAAAAACCTCAAAATACCACACACTACAGTTTCTACATTTACCAGGTTCGTGGCGTTTTCGCTAATCAGGTTATCGGAATAAAGGGAATTCACGGGTTCGTCGATCGAAATCACCGGGAAACCGTCCAGTTCTCCTTGAATACCTCGGACCTACAAAAACCGCACGTGCGTCGTCTCTTTGATTTCGAATTACAACAAACTGTATAGTATATGGAAAATGGATGAGTTCGGACAGTGAATTTATATTCCTACCGAGATTAATTGTGCTCGATACGGTTTTAGTACTTTACCTAAATCCTCATACATTCCAGTTAAATTTGCAAAATAAATAATCATTCTTTTAGTTACCTGCTTTTAATTTTAAATAAATAATCAGATTTGTGCTGCAAAGAATGTTAAATGAAATAATAAAAATTAAATTAAATAAAAAAAACTCGTACTCTTTGTTTAGTTCAATAAATAATGGGCTATATACAAACGCATGAGCGTGGTGAATATATACAAATACTTCGTAATCGGAAAAATCAGACAGACATTACAAAATATGCTTTGTTTATTTGTGCTCCCAACAATATTAATAATAATAATAATCATAGAAAATAATAATTAAAAGAAAATATAGTACACCTCAAACAAATATTAGATAATACATAAGAGTATTACAGAGATTACATAAAATATTTTTAATACATACAGAATATTTACTCTTTTTTTGTCAACTTTCAGCATTAATTAGTTCATTAATTTTCGATTAAAACTTTGGTATAATCAATACTGGGATTTAAATTTTCACTTTGATATCACAATAATTTTGTACATTCCGATTTCATTTTAATGCTGTAAGTTTCTACTTTCTAACTAAATTAAAGCTCAATAAAAAAATATATACTCAGAAATCTCTATTGAAACAAACGAAATATTTTTGTGATCATAGTTGTTACACTTACAATTAATTAAGCTCAACTTCATAATGAATTGAATCTCTTGTCTACATTAAAGTAAACTTTGAATTAAACTTAATTAATAATAATAATATTTACAATTATATGAATAAGTAGAAATTTAAAAATTTGAATAAAAGAAAACTATGTGAATTACATTGATTGATGAGTAAAATAAACTTTTGTCCACTCAAAAGAGATTTCATGGTACGTGTATATATATATATATATAACTGTCATATTTCATAATTATTACATTCATGTGATAAAGATATATATTTCTGATTGATGCGAAAGCTAATTGCATTGCCACATATTTCTTTAAGACATTTAAGACATAGACAATTATAGTAATAATAAGTCGATACTAATATAATAAAATTGTGGGTGTTAGGATGTTAATAATATACAAAAATATTTATAAACTTAAGTTTTGGTTAGTATAATGTTAAGTTTATCTTGTCGTTTATTTTTTCTTGTAGTTTATTTACCTGCACCTGCGTATTTGTATGTTTGTATGTGAATGAGTGCAATATGTGAAGCAGAGTGGTGGAGAGTAGTGGTTGTACTAGAAGAAGAACAAGAAGAAGAAGCAGTGTGTTCGTATTGTCCAACCCCCCTCACACGAGTTTATTGAAGGACCAGCGGTTTGGTTCCATATCGGACCACACGAAATCCTTCGACAAAGACAAAAGCAATTAGACTCAGAGTCAGGCAACAACACAACCAAGCAACTTTCTTTTGTTACCACAATTTGACGACAGCTTCTGCCGCCAAAAAAACAAAATACAAAAATACGAGCAGATTAATAGATATCGTTAATGTTTTGTTCTGTTTGTTTCTTTTCTTTTTCATCATCCAAGGTGTACTATTTTTTTTTTAAATTATTATTAATTTGATGTCGGTGCATATTTTATACAAATGTTCAATTTACAAAATTGAATGCAATTTTCGTTCCAAAGTATTTTCAGAATTTGTATACATTCCAAAATCGGAATTTTAAGTTAATGAAATATAAACCCAAAATATTTGTTTTTGTATGATTATATGTAGATATTCATATATATAGATAAAAAGATAGTTTTACTGTTTGCAAGTGCGTCGGAGGATGCAGGCGAAAATATCACCTATCCAAGCAAACGGACGACGACTTACCTGCTGACCAGATGGAGTTACTGTCGGCACGGTTGGGACGTAAACTGGGGTCGCAGTGGAAGCCCTCACCGGAGTCGAACGGTTTTCTCCACGATACCTTGAGCTGTATCTGTTGGTCTTCTTCACCGTCACCTGAAAAACAGAAACAGCAACAATAAATTTATATTGAAATCAATTCAAAGCTATTCTTGCTTCTAATCAAAGCAATAGTTTCTTGAATCTAGTCACAAATTTGCAAGATTTCCTAACTTTCAATAAAAACCTAGTTTGTATATTGCTTAATCTTTTGTTGCAGCAAGAAATATCCAGTTAGATTTAACAACTACGAAGTGCATATATTAACCAAACAAGCGTTTCATGAAGCAATTTTAAAAAATATTTACTTGTTGCTATACGAAATTCTATAGTAACGTAATAAAACAAATAGCCAATAAATTGTAGTTTGATAAATATCAATACATTTTAGTTTAAACAATTTGGTATACAAAATAACCGTCAATAAATTACATAAGAAATAGAACCTTCAAACAATCTAAATAATTAAATATTCATTTATTGTTTATTAACAAATATTACCTTAAACTTTTCTAATTAATGTTTTAATCAAAGTGAAATCAAAATATTTCATATATAATTTAGTGGAAATATATTATTTATTGTTAGTTTATCGCAAAATAAAGTTTTATTGCAACATTACTTGTTGAATGGTTATAAACTATGTTTGTAGTTACACAATATTGATAAATTGAAGAAATTATTAAGGATGTATGTGGGTAGGGTGAGAAATGCATTCATCAAGATTGAATTGTAAACGTTGTTTTGGGGTGAAGTAATTTAGATGCAGTTGCGAATGAATGGTGCGAATGGGAGCCAAGGAATGATTGGTAGGTTCAGATGTGAGAATGAGGAAAGTGTGAGTAGGTATCGGAGAGAGCGGAAGATTACGTAAATGGTGTGAACTAGATAAGGATGTATGGGCGAATGACATAAAACGTGCGCACCTTTGCAGATTCTAAAACTAGTTTACCGACTTTATTGAAACTGAAGGATGAAACTAATTTGCCGGAACGAAGGATTTGATTGCATTCATCGATGCAGGTAGAGCATAACTTATTATTAATTATTCAGTATGAAGATAAGACAAGTTCAAACTTATAAATATGAATGAAACAACATCATTTTACATAAAATCATGCTAAGTGCTTATTAATAATAGATATAGTCAATTACATTTTGTAATTTTAGAGTTATCTAGATTATTATTTTATTGTAATGTATAACAGTTGATGATTTAGTACAAAACGTATCGCAATTCACTGTAACTGTTGTTATATTGTAAAACTTTCAATAATTCTCTTTTTAGAACATGTGTTCAAAAATATTAATAATTAAGTGATTAAATTTACTGACTTTTATTTATGAATCATCTCGGAAATTTCGCAAAATGTGTGGCAACTTTCGCTCAGGAAAAATATCACTTAAGAATGTCTCCACAAAGTGTTTTTATAAGTGCAATGGCAAATACAACTAATTCTGAGAATAACTCTTAACGGATCTAAATTTAGATGAAAGATATATTACCAAAAAGCACGATTAATGTAATCGAGTAGAAAACATGAATTGTTTTACAAAATAAATTCACACCGCGTTTTGAAATATTTATTTTTAATTGGAAATGATTAAGAGAAGATTAAGAGTTTCATTTGATTTACGTATTTCAAATTTACATAATTTGTATAAATGTCATATAAATATTTCGTATTCTCTTCATTATTTATCGTATTTATATAATAATCATTTAATCTATATATTATTAAATATGCATAAAATGAAATATGAAAATAGTAGAATTGCATCATGTTTTCTAATTGATTTTGCAAGGAAAATATTGTTTCTTCAGTTAGAGAAGCATTACATAATCATAAGTAATAAGAAAGTTTTTCCGTTTGTTATATCTATTAGATATTTTCTATTTTCTGGAATATATTTACTATTAATTACTTTATAACTACTTTCATTCATTTTGTCTGTATATATTAAATATTATATTTAGTTTATGTAAAACATAAACTGTGCACATTTTATTTTTTAACATTATATACATAAAATTGTAATTATTTAACTTAATTAAGAAAATAATGGAATTGTATTTGCATTAATTGAATCATTAAAGCTTGGATTGAAACTTATTATAAAATGTCCACAAGAAAGTTATTTGCGTAGCAGAATTAGAGCATAAAATGTACGACAAATCTCGGAGAATTTAACCATTGACAGAATAATAAACGCAACAGTGTAAAAAACTAACATTATATAAAGTAAAGCGATTGCTTCTCTTTCACGACAATTATTACGATTCGCAGCGAAAACACGGTAATTACAGAAAGAAGGGATTATGCTAAAGCCTAAATAAATATTAATCAGCTCCGAGATTGAATAAATTCGTGACATAATTTTGAGATAATTAAAGCGCACGCCTTTCACTGTTCAACTACCGATTTCCGCACACAAATCAATAAGTAATTATTCCAAAAAAAGTGAATTTATGAATACGTACAATGGCTTTAAGCTGAGTTTCGCAAATGCATATTTACAATAATATAACACAACAATTGCAGCGCATTGCGACACGACGGAATGAATTTCGGAATGGCGATAAAAGCTAGCTTGACTATTTCGAAATGTCACCGAAAATTTCCAATTGATTGCTCGACTTAAGAACACTGCTGTAGTTTTGAAGATAATTTGCGTATCGTGCGCTCGTGTAGTTTCACTTTCCAACTGTTATTTAATGTGGATTAATGAACAGTTGTGACTTTTGTGTATTTTTTGTGTGCAATTATCGCGTTCTGAGATGAAAAGAGGTTTACGATTGAATTTCGTTAAGTCATGATTGAGAGAGAAATCTTGGAGGAATTACGATGATGCGCTGTGACCGAAAATAAGTGTTGCTTCTTACCTGGGGCAGTTGAGTATTTCCATCGATTTTGTTGGAGCGAGGTATGGGTTTTCGTTCTTCGTGTTTGATACTTTTCCTGGTGAATGTCGGCCTTGAGCTCGGTTTGGGACTCGTCTTCTCGACTCCTTCCTCGGTTTTCGCAACGAATCTTGCATGGTAACGTCCAGACGTCTTCCTAGCTACAGGTCGCTTGCTCGTAACTTCCGGTTGATCAATGCGTAGCTTAAGAGGCGCGTCCGGTTTGTATTCGCGTCTTTTAGTCGAGAAGCGACGTCTCGGCGTTTTCGGCGTTGCCACCAACTCGTTCTCATCATCTTCCACCTAAGACAAGTCCAAAATGATATTAATAAAGAGCAAAGGTGGCTGCGGCGAAATAATTGCAAGAGATCGGAACGACCTATCGACGCGAAGTGAAAGTTCGTGAAAAAAACATTAAACGATGCAGCGATCGGAAAATTACAAACTAACTACCTTTAATGTTATGGTATTAAAAGAACAACAAATACATACATTAAATGGTATTGGTGATGATGATGGTAAGACAGCAGCAGTAGACGGACGTATAGTAGTTGTAGAAGTAGTAGTGGTAGTGGTAGAAGTAGTAGTTGAAGATGGTAAATTAGTTGTAGTCGAATATGGTTTTTGCGAAGTTCTCAATGATGAGCGCGGCTGAGAACGTTGCGATGACGAGCGGAAGGTTATTACAGGTGTCGGAGGGATGCTCGGATAAATTGCGGTACTTGTTTTGAATGGACCAGCTGGGATATTTTCAAATTCATTCGAATGTCTTAAAGGTTTTCTCGATTTAGCAGTAGTCGCTTTTTTAGTTGGAGATGGACCGGTAGTGGTAGGGACAACGCTGGGATAATTAGCAGTTACAGTTTTGATTGGATTAATTATAGATTCTGTGGAATATCTTAAAGGTTTTCGCGATTTGGTTGAAGTATGCTTTTTAGTAGGTGGTGAATTGGTTGTGGTAGAGGTGGTAGTTGATAATGTGGTGCTAGCAGTGGTAGAACGCTGCGTGACGCGTTCTTTTCTACTTTGTGTTGTAGATGTTGAAGAGGGTTTTGGTGCAACGGTAGGAACGCTCGCAACAATCCTCTCGGTATGCGCGATTCTTGACGCCTTAGCGGAAGGCAAAAGGGGAATTAAAAATCGACAGTTGATATAAATAAAAGACCCTACAATACCTTCTTGATTTTCTCTTCTTTGGTTTTGGCTTGGATCAAAGCCTTGAACTGAGGCGGGTAATTGTCGGTGTCGTCAACTTCGTCCGAGTCCTCTTTGGACTTAACATTGGTCAATTGGACTTCAGATTTGGTCGTCCCCCTATCTAGTAGCTTCTTCTTAACCTCTACCTTCTTCCTGCGCATAACCTTCCTCGTCGAGATGACTTCACTGACCTCGCTCTGAACTGTTTCCTTGGTGATGGGTTTCTCTGTAACTTGCTTAGTTTCGGTGGTGATTTTGTTTTGGCGAGAGGAAATGGTGACGGATCGGGACGTAGATGTGGGAGGTGGTGCATGTCTGATCGGGTTTTCTACAGTTGACGAAGCAACAAATTCATCGACTGGAGCTCGAGTTCTGCCGCGTCTGCTCGACGTTCTTGGGACAACTTTAGTCTACGACGTTGAATCTAGCCCTTGAACGACCCCTGGAGGTACGTTCCGGTCTTGGAGTGGTCGAAGCCTCAACCGGTTTAGCTGTTTCTTTTACTGTTTCTTTAACATTATCCGGACGAGTGTTGATTCTACGGCGAGAAGGTTGCCTGGTTGAAGCCGGAGCTTGCGTTTCTGTTTTCCTCCCTCTCGATGCTGAAGTCCTTGCTCTGGTTTTCTGAGGCTCAATCTGTTCCGTCGTTGTGCTCACTTCTACTTTCCTTCTTTGAGAACCGGTACGCCTTTCATTCCTTGGTTTTGGAGAGACTTCTTCGTCGTTTTCCAAGATGGATGGACCACGTCCTCTAAGCGTTTCCTTTTCTGGACGCCTGCGGCCTGCGCGAAAATTCGACCTTGAGCTGCTAGTAGTTGATTCCGAAGAGTCTTCCTGTTTCCTGTTGGTGCGCACTCTCGTGCGAGAACGGCCCGCCGTTGAGGGAGATTCTGTTGTTGCAGCCGGTCTTTGTCCTCTGCGTAAATTGTTACCACGGCGTGAAGACGCTTCAGTGCTTGGAGCTGGAGTTGTTGTAGTGGTTGTTGTAGATGAACTAGTGGAGCTGATCTTCTCAACTTCATCCATCTCCAATTGCATGGTGGTAATATCAACATCTTCGGGAAGCTCTTTATCTGGGACTTCGCTGAAAGGTTTGATCAATTCTTCAGGTGGAGATGTTTCAGCAGCTATCGGCGCCGGTTCGAACAGCTTAGTTTTCGGTGCGTTCGTTGCTTCAAATTTAGTTTCCGTTATCACTCTTGGTTTCGCTATTCTTCTCGTAGCTTCGGGTATATCATCGACGACTTCCTCCACTTCATATAATCTTCTCGCAATTGGGGCATTCTGCTTCTTGGCTACTTTCTGAGTGGTCCTCTCCTGCTCGGTGACGGCTTGCGCGAATTCCGGAGTCTTCACGAATCTGGCTCTGCCTCTACCTCTGACAGCTCTTTGGGTGACTTCTGCGGCATCGGTAGCGTCGATCTTCTAGAACAGATAAGTTTTAAGGTCACTCGTTAACTTGATACAGAGAGTTTCAGCGTTAGAATTGAAATTGGAAAGGAAACGAGGTATGTATGCATGCATTCAATATGTGCACGACTCGGCCTTGCCGGACGGAATTTTTGCAACTAATTCCCGTCCATAATTACAATGATCACTTAATGTATCCAAATGCACAGGTACATGGAATTATCGACTTTCTTGTGGAGGAAAAACGAAAAGGGAAAACCGTTAATGCGCGCTCCGCAGATAGTTTTTCATTCGAGCACGAAAAGGGAAACTCGCCTTTGGAAATCCGGTAGATGCATGAAGACATAAACAAAGAGAGAGAGAGAATTAATTCGTTAATTTCAATCACGACCGTGCATGATCCTTGAGATTGTACGCATTTATCCGATTCGTGTGTTTGTCTGGTTCTTTGTAAACTCTTAAACGGTGTTTGCATTCGCTGCGGGTGTTCGGAGCGAGAATGAAAGTGGTCCACTTTTGGTCACCGCGTTCTTACGCAATCCTCTCGATGGTATTAGGATCAGAGGATTGGCTTTGCGGAACAATACACATAACACGCTTCAATATCTCAAATGACAACATTTGTCGAAAACGCTATATCCCTTTTCAATCCATTTACCAAAGATCAACAACAACAACAAAAAAAGCAAATCACATTTCATGGCCGCATTTAATTAGGCATCCGATGGTCTACACATTAATTATACTAAATTGATCTTTAAAACTGCACACTATAGCTTTTTAATTGCATTAAATGCATTCAAATATAACCTAGAACTTATGATTATCTTTCTTTTATGAATATAATCATTTCTATTGAAATTCATACAAGAATTCATGGCATCTTGATATAATGAATATATTATATAAACATCAAAATAGTACATTCATATGTATTCAAATGGGATAATACTTTGGTTTTGATATTTTTATAAACTAAGTTGTTAATTTATTAATTATATTTAGTTTTTAACTCATTGTCTATAGCTTTTGATACAATAACAATTATAAGCCAAATTAATATTTGTATAAAAACTAATTCACGTTATTTCTTGATTTAAAAGATAATTGTTAAAATGACCTACATATAATAATTATCTAACATTAATCGTTTGCTTTTGTGACATTTATAAAATTACAAAATAATACACACTGACATTTCTGTAATGTCATTTTAATGTCATAATTCATATGTAGTAATTAATTAGATTATATAACATTTTGATTATCCTAACACACTTTAATTAATTTCGTAAAACTCATTCTGCAAGGTCAAAGTTTAAGTGGAATTATTCTAAATTTACAGTAGAGTTATATGATAATTTTAATCGATGCTATAATCTTGGTCAGTTATTATTCGACCTTCAGATTCGATCAAAATAATGGTGAACCAAACTCCAACTATAACATTTGTTATTTATTAAATAACTCACATATCGCACATTTAAACATGTACTTTTCCTTTGGAGAAAAAAATACAATAACTGGAGCAAATGTTATGAATCATGGATTTTCTATCAAACTTTCATTTTGCCTATAATAATACTATTACCCAAATAATGATTTCTTTTTATTACAAGAGTATAATAATTTGCATAATTATAGGATATATTTTTAACAACTCTAACTAAATGTTAACAAATAATATAAATAGTTCAAATATTATTTAAAGCATCATTTTCTTTCTTAAAGTACAAATAAATATAACAGAAATAATGATAGTTCCAACAAAACTCATATTCCACTTCACACTACATGATTAGAATGTGATAAGTCATATTCCAAGGTGCATTGTTAGTCGGATTTGTTCCTTTTGAACGTAACCAGAGGACATGACATTATTTTTGCAGCGAAGGTAACGTACATGGATTTATTATTCATTTTATTTCCCTAATTTTTAACGTTTCTTGAATAACATCAAGGTTTGCTTCTTTAAATGTCAATAATAAAAGTGTAACAAATATCTTCATAAATGAAAGTTTTGCTTATTTTAACATTTTAATATTTAATAAAAGTATTACAAAGTATTAACATTTTTGGTGGGATTCCTTTTTATTGCAATGTCTTAATTGCAAAACAATCACCAATTTAATACGTTACTTAACTTTCGTGAGATTACTTTGTAACTGATTTGATTATAATAGCAATAAATTAACATTTTTTTAATATATTTTTCCATGTTGTAAACGTAATACGATATTTATTCATTTAAATCTACAATTAATCAAGAGTGTCATCAATATACATAAAAAAAGAGGAATGTTCTAAAGGTCATTCTTAGAATTTATATCTAGATATCTGAGATAAATAAAATTCCATTGCATAAACATTGACGAAAAGCTATAGAAAACTTGATTGCATTGTGTAATCGACGCAAAGCATTTCGAACGGTCGCCATTCCGTTGCAGATATATACAGTTACATACGTAAATAGCTCTTAAGCATTAATCTGTAACAATTGTTGAACTTTTCTAATGTTACAACTACCTACTGTAGTATCAATTACATTTGCTTTATATTACAGTTACCATAAAATAGTTCCATCTTCTGACACTGACACAATTTATTCTAACCAAACATTGTGCTGCAGATCTTTGAAATATCAACTTTCATTTGTTTTTAGGAATTTTGATTCCAATGCCGCCTACTGAAATTCGGGCCAAATTTCAGAGAACACTAAATATTTTGTAATTTCAGGGTAGAAAAACCTCAGTCAATAGCTCTTTGGCCCAGTAAAGAAGATAAATAATAAAATAAATGTATTTTAATTTATATTTTCAATAATTTTTGAATATGAAGTAAAATTGATAAATTCAGTAATTTTCATAAAATATAATACCAAAAAAATGTTAAAACTAATTTAAACTTGTTTTTTTCCCTATTTTTTCTATTTATCAAAGTTTGAAAGGCATTCCATTGTTTAACATAATATAGTTTATGGAGCGGTGTTGTTTCTACAAGAAAGTTCCAAATAAGGTTACCAATTTAGGTATACGTTGCCTTTCTTTCATTACTATGGGATACATGTAAAATTGATAAATTCAGTAATTTTCAAAAAATATAATACCAAAAAAATGTTAAAACTAATTTAAACTTGTTTTTTTCCCTATTTTTTGTATTTATCAAAGTTTGAGTTTGAAAGACATTCCATTGTTTAACATAATATAGTTTATGGAGCGGTGTTGTTCCTACAAGAAAGTTCCAAATAAGGTTACCAATTTAGGTATACGTTGCCTTTCTTTCATTACTATGGGATACATGTAATTTCCTTGTTGTACAATTGTGGTTTACTTTTTTTACGATCCGACCCGGTTTCTGCGGCGTATAAGAAACTTCGCTAATTATTGCCTGCATCTACAAAATCTCCGACTGCATTTCGTTAATATCATTCCTTCTGATACTTTATACCCAGTTGAATTATCGACTTTGCTT
Source organism: Nicrophorus orbicollis (assembly GCA_018845635.1). Classification (NCBI taxonomy): domain Eukaryota; kingdom Metazoa; phylum Arthropoda; class Insecta; order Coleoptera; family Silphidae; genus Nicrophorus; species Nicrophorus orbicollis. The sequence continues at coordinate 200,958 of JAFMTC010000277.1, forward strand.
TACAATTAAAGCCAATTATCACATTACATTGCAGTAGTCACGTAGTTTTTAAATAATTAAGTAAATGCATAAAAAAAAACATATTTACACGACTTTTTTTTATTATACATACATATTTAGAAACTCATTAATGTCTTCAATTAAATAAATGTTATAACTAGATATTAGTATCTTATAGATAATATATCTAAAGTCATATTTTTATTATATTTTATCAATAAGTATAAATAATAATACAAAATCAGATAAAAATAAATTACAATTAAATATTTAAAAAAAATAACTATTCCAAAGGGCTTTTCTCACAACTATTATTATATGATAATAAGTAAGTTTATATATACTTAAGTCAATATTATTTAGTAGATTTTCTCGAAAATCTTTAGCAATTTGCCTTTACGGAATTTAATATGTAAAACATGTCGAAAATCTATTATTTTCCATGTTAAAATTGACTCTTCAAATATAAGGTAAAAGTGATATTTATCAAATATCAAAATGAAAAAAAAAAGCAGTACATTAACAAAGACTTCATTTATAAGAAATACAACATATTATGAAAGCCTAAATTACTTTCAATGTTTCTAAATACAATAAAAATACATTTTTCTAAGTCAAATAGAGTTGATATAATTTACCTAAACTAATTCTTGTTTTTAAATGAAATTACATCCTTTAATACGGTTGTAGTTTAAAAATTTAATACAAGTTATGTTAGTTATATATAAGAGAAATAATGGTAATATTTCTTAAAATAGTAATATATTAATAGTGTTATACGTTGTGCACTTTGTATCAAATAATATTGAAGGAAAAAATGGTTAAATTGTTGTGTAAACTTTTATAAATTATAAGTTCAATGTGCGCCTCGCAATAATTATAAATAGTAGACATGATATGATAAAAATAATATTGATTCAAGTAATAGAAATAAAGCCACTATCATTTAATTTATACTAGTTTCAATAGTAGTATATCCATAAATAAAGTAATGAGAAATTGCGTTTTATTTCTGATTACATTCATCATAATTGTGCATTTTTTCTTATAAATTGTAGATAGCTGACATCGTCATATTATAGTTGATATTACTTTATAACAATGAAATTATTTGTTTTGGGAATTATTTCACATAAATGAATTAATAATTAAGAAAACGTTCGCATTATTTTTGATCCAAATTTGTGCCAATACTAAAAAATATATATATTGGGTTGTACAATGAAAAGGTTGAGAAACGCAGTAACTAATAGATGTTTTAATTTCAAACTGTGTACGTTATTATTAATAATTTTAATACAACAATTAAAGTTATAATATATTTAATTTATTTAAAATAATTATAATTAACATTTACTTAGGAAGACAAAAAAAAATTGAAGGTCGTTTCTATCTAATTATGTATAACAAATTATACATACTACATTTTTGTTGTCTCTTATTGAGACAAATTTCAAAATGAAGTTATACAATCAAATTGATTTGTTGTTTGCTTCCTTGTTATTGTTGTTGGAATGCCATTTACGAAGTGATTCGGTAGTCAAAGTAATTTTTCAAGCTTCAAGGAAAGAACAACAAACGTTTCGTTATCCGGAGCAAGTTTTTATTCATTTTGTATTTGCTTATTGGGCAAACGAGAACGCACCTCAACTGAAGAAAAAAAACCGAAACCCGTTGATATTTGGGTCCGGATTCCCAAGAAGCAGACAATTAGTTCTCATACTTTTTACAGGCAAATAAAGCACTTGCAAAATTGTTATTGGCGCTAATGCACTTCCAACATTTATATGGATATAAATCCACTCGCATGTATTGGAACAACACTTTCAAAGGCCTTCGATTTGAGCGTCGAGCATTTCGCGGTTTCCACCGAAAGCCGACCTCGATACATACAACAAGAACACGCAGAAAACTCATTTACCAAAACGTTATACTTTTTTTTTAATTGGGTACCACTAATTTCATCTCCATTTGTAACAAAGTGAGTTTCTTAATTCGCATTGATGCGTAATGATGAGAGAGAGAGAACCGTATTTCCCAATGCAAATTATCATCTTGATGATTCTGAATCTGATCATGATGTTAGCAATTACGAAGAGTGAAATCTCCGATGAAAATATCTTTTGTTGAGTGAGAAAGCTGAATTGCGTCCGACCAGATAGAATCGGACGAATTGTTTTCTAGTGAAGAAAGAAACCCGAGATGGGTGAAATTCGCTCGAATCTGTAATGTCCGATGACTTGTGACGACCGCGAATTTGTAAAACGTGCCGATGATTAAGCAACGCCGAAGAAGAAACATTTAAAAAAGGAAACTTCGAGTAATTTATGCTAGTGTCTTCTTTTCGGAGATGCGAAGCTTCTCGAGTTGCATTGAAATGCTATAACCTACTTAGTGACCAATACATTAAAACTCTTTCACTATCTTAAGGACAAGGTTTCACTTTTTCTGAATATCAAACTAAAAGTGGAAATGAAATGAAGATATTGGAATGTTGCTAGTATTTAGGTTTCCATCGATTTTCGTCTTTGTTCTTCGCCCAACTCTCCTCAAGATTGTTACAATCACCGAGTCCGGTTATTAATTAATAACACTCGAGCTCTCGAGTTGCAGAAATTTGAAAGTATAATGCAATAGCAGCAAGCAGCAATCCGCCATATTATAAACTACGCTCGTATATAACACGATTACGTAAACAGATCTTGCCCACATTTTGA
>JAFMTC010000277.1:209617-220450 GCA_018845635.1 Nicrophorus orbicollis
AAAAAAAAAAACGACGACGACAACAAGCTTTTCGAAAATAAAAAAAGGTCTTCGGATACGAACTCTCGCAGACTAATATTACTTTCACTCCGAACGATGCCAGATTACGTATGAATTTAATGTGCTGCATTTGAGAGTGCGTTCCTGGGCGAAAGGTTAATCCTCGATGCAAGGAATTAGCACGTTCTAATATGCGCATCCCAATTAATTATGAGCTTCGGATGCATCGGACGAAGATAATTAATGGAACGTTCTAACATGCAGATTTCCTTCCGCTTTTCGAGTGGACGTTGGGTTAGGCCTGTGGAAATCCTACTTCCGCCGACCGCCGTTTCCTCGATGAATGCTAGAGAGTTTTGGATTTAAGCATAAATAAAAGGAAGCAGCTACTGCTAAACTGAACTAAACTAATTTGAATTCTTAAAGACACGCGAATGAATCGGAAGTTTTCCCACATTCCACCTAATAATCATCCTCTTCCTCGTTTATTCTTGCGAGATTTGCGCAACGTTTAAAAACCTCGGCAATGTCATTACCGCATTTTGCTCAATCGCTCAGCTTAATTACCTTCTGTTTCTAAATGAGCAGCGGCGAATTAAGGAAATCGTTCGTATCTCTGCGTAGTTGGATATACAAATCTAATTGCACAATTAGTGTTTTCCACTGTTATTTCCCTCCAGTTTATACAAATGTAAATGGTCTTAGCGAAAGTATGGTGGAAGAGAGAGACAGACACAAAACGCGATTGCGAGCGCTCGAAAATTCCATTGATTTTCCGTCGTTGCATAACTTTGTTTTTGTATTTGCAATAACTAAATCTTAAGTACGGTGCTTATGCACATTCGATGCAATGAACGTAATTTCAATTATGAAATGAATAGAAGTTTACGTTATGTATGGTTATTGTCCATTTGTAACATATTATTAATATTTCGAAATGCAAGCAATCTTTACAATTGATATGTTTTAGCTTGAATGAGAATTATAAATTATATATTTTTTGAATGACTTTGAAAGTTTAATTATTTCTTCAATTATTATGTAAAACGTGATTTTATCATCCTATAGATTTGTATTTCTATAAATTTTAACACTTTATTATATGTGTAAATGAATTAATAAACTAATACGTAATGGTATTTATAGATTGAACGTAGCTGAATTATTTCTATTTATTTGAGTACGTGAAAGTATTCGAAGAACATAAGGAAAATCAGTGCCAAATTGATGATCCACTTTTATAAATACATTGAAATCTCTCTTTTCATTATAATGATCATCTTATTACTTTTTTATGAACATTTTTTTTGATATACAAATACTCCAAAAAGTATACAAAATTTTTAAATTAATTTCTTCTTAATTCAACCATATTTTTAAACAATTTTCATTAATATAATTAAGTTACTCTTATTTAACATTTCTAACTTCATCAATGCAATTTTAATTGTTACAATTGGTTAAACTTACGTATTGATGATCAACATTTACAAATACTTATAAATCTCTATTTACATTATAATGAACATCTCAATAGCTTTTATGTACATGTTTTAGTGTACAAATACTAAACACAGTTTTTATTATTAAGGCAGAAAGACCTATCAATAATAGCCCTTTACAGCAATGGAATTCAATTTTTTTGTTAATATTTTAAATTTTTGTAATTATTGTTGTTGTTATAAATATTATTCTTATTTCTTTCTTGATTTGACTAAAGGATTGTATATGTTATAAATAAATAATTAGTGGTGTACACATATCGTTTGCCTCAAATTAGGGATATTAAAAAATTGTATGTAAATAATTTCAATTTTCAATTCTTATATCTTACTAACTATTTTTTTTGTTATTTTATCTATGTACCATCTAATTATTTTATATTAACAATACAATAATTACTAATAACAATGGGAAATTAATTTGTACACCTATGAAATTGTACGATTTACTGCTTCCTGCATATGATGCACTTTGAGAAGTGTGCGTGCAGATGATACGTCGTACGGAATGTTCTGATCCAGTTTCTCACGTTCTAATATCGTTTAGTAAACCGTTTTACAGAGATTTTTCCAGACAATTTACGAGCATAAAAAAATACATTGATTGCATTGTTATTATATGCCGACCGTTCACATAAATCTCTTTATGCAGATTCTGCACGAAGCAATCATCCGGAAGTTTGCATATAGCACGAGCTCAATTTTTCATCTTCCCATACTAATTTTGTCTTTAACAAGTATTTATACTGTTGCAACAAATATTTCCAGAAAGTAAGTTCCAAATGATTGTAATGCTATTTAGAAGTTATTTTTTTTCCTAAAAGACGAATGACCATAGGTCTTTTCATCCAACAATAAATATAATTATTATTTACTGTTTTTTATTGTTGTCAGTGATTGATCATTATTTTACTTTAAATTAGTTTCTTTGAATAAAACATTGCACTTGGCACTGTTATGGATCCCATTATATACATAATCTTCACAATAAAAAAATCTGTAATTTTTCTAAAATGTATTAAAAAAAATCTAAAATTTAAAAAATCACCGCATTGAAAAGAGTAAATGCAGGACTATTGCGGTTTTATTCCACTGAAATATACTAAATTATAAGGATAACATAGAAAAAATAATTCGATAATTAACAATTGATATAAGCATCGGAAAAAAGCAGTACTTTCAGTTAAAATTCATCAGAAGTTAACCATTTTTAAATCACTAATAAAAGAATTTCAGCTAAGATTTCCTTTTAAATTTATTTTATAAAATTAACATTAAATCTCCAAATTGAATGTATTGCTAACAGCCATTTCATTTAAATAATTCAAATTTATAATTACTATACATACAATCGAAAGTAATTGAAAATCCGAAATAAATGAATCACTTAAAAGTGTATTGAGCAACAAGTCACAATCTAAATTGTGATATTGAGTGCAAATAGTAACATACACTCATTGTTGAAAAATGATATACCAATTATTTGTATAAAGGTGTGATTTATGGAATTTTAGATTACATTGAAATATGAAATAAAGTAAATTAAGACAGGGGATTTGCGATAAGTTTAAAGGTGAGAGCTTTTGAATGTAATAAGCGGAGGCGAAGAGAACGCGGCGAATAGCTGCTAACTTATTTCCTACATGCGAATAATTTCACGTATTTGGAAGATTGAGAGGTAATAGGAAAAGGTTAAAGAGTATTGGTCATTCTTGCAAAATATCTATGTGGATGCTAGTTTAAATACATCAGGAATATAAATATAGAAAGCGTAGGTTTTGCGGAGAAGGACGATCGCAGAAAATTGATATATTCCACCTACAGTTTTAAATATTATAAAATACAATTGAGAAGATGGGTTGATTTAAGTTATAAAGGTCATGCATGTGTTTTTTTTAACGACAAATAATTGTAGTTTCACTTTTCCTATATGATGAAACTAAGATTTTTAACATAAGAACACTATTTATTTGAAACGTTTTTACCTTAACAATCTTCTAATATAACATAGTTTTTAATAATTATTAATAAAAATTGTATTGCAACAACTGCTACAAGAAATAAACTCAATACAATAGAAATAAAAGGAAAAAAATCTGTAAATCTGCCATAATTTGATATTATATAACTTCATTTAACACGTATGCAGTATTTATTGTATATTTGTTTACTTATTCAGTTAATTTACATAAAATGTTTTGTGTGGATGTAAATACAATTTATTTAATTAGTTATTAATAAAGAGTAACGTGTTGCATGCTTGAGAAACACGTACACAATAGGCTATTGACCGCAGTATATCCGCATTAATTAATTGTTGTGCAATAAATACAATTTAAATATTTAAGACTATTAAATGAATTAATCAAAATAAGGATCGTACTAGATCTAAACTCTAATTGCACAAAGTAAGATTTACGTGAACGATAATTGTAGATTCAGGACGCGTTTCCAAAATACTTCTTCAGACTCACGTACATCGAGGAAATGCACACGAGAAATGGGACAAAACTTCACAAACAAAGACTTTACTTTCGTGATGTCTGTTTTTTGGCATTAATCAAAGTTAACAAATATTTGTAACCTATTGAATGAATAGATAACTTTCGTTTCGAAAACCATAATATTTTTGGAATGCACCGTTCCTAATAACGTAGATTTCACTTCGCAAATCAAAATTCGCCTTTCATTGCAAACACAATCTATGCATCGAATCTCATACATTCACCTCATGCTAAATCCACGATTAATTTAATAAGTCCTTTCTTGATTCCTTTTTGGTTGTGTTCTTTGGTTTGTTCTTTTGATTGTAAATAACAAAGCTGCAGCAAAGAGATTACGCAACGAGCAGACTTGATCTAGTTAAGAGCTAGCATCCGGTTGGCACGGCGCGGGGAAACTGCGCCGAGCACAATGCGAAGTGGATTTTCCGGTTGAATGAGAGTGTCGCGAAAGTGTTTCACTTTTCGAGCCGTTTTTCCAAAGGAGAATCGATCCCACGAAAATGAAAACAACAGCAACAGCAACAACAACAACAAAAAAAACTCAATCCGCGCCGTTGAATTACCGTTGTCTAATTACAGTGAATTGAGGAAACTCTCGATAAAAATTAAACTCGATGTGTTACATGAATGTGCATACATTTGCGGTGAAACTCGCCGGTGGAAATGGAATTAAAATATGTATAATGATTGTGTTTTTCTTGCTCGGTTATGGGTTTCGTTCAGCGGATGTGCATCAAGAATTCTTATCTGCACTTCTCGGTTGCAAAATACGGCCTGATCGGAATTGGTGCTCGGATCTGGGGTGGATTGCGCAACGGCCGTGTCGTGGTTAATTGATTCGGCACGAAATTGCCTTCTCGAACGATGTCATAATTTTTATTGACCCAACTAATTATCTCAACGTGCAAGAACACACTTTTCAAATTGCCCTAATCGCAGCTTTCCCGACGGAGACACACATTTTCTACCGAAATCAAATGAAAAATAAACATCGCGTTGCGCAACGATTCCGCATTTCCACCCGGATAAGAACAACACAAAAGGTACTCTTCAATTAGACCTATCGAAATGTCCACTTCCACGTTTCGATACAGCAAAAGTAGTGATACGTTCCCATACGTTGAAAGAAACCAAAAACCTGGTGAATAACGAACAAAGTCCGCTGGCAAACGTACTTTCACTGCTTTAATATAATTCTAAAATATATATAATATGTTTATTACGAAACGCTCAAGCGCTGAGATTATAATCGTTCGACTTGTAATTTACAAGAGCAACATAACTGAAAATAGGTTTCTCTGTACGACAAAGAGACTCGCCTTTCTTGTATTTCAAAGATGCAACTATCGATTCCAATTATGCAACAACGTGCGACTGCGTGTGATTTGTTTCAGTTGCAAATTTCGGTCCAAATTCGACAAGGTCCAATTCAATGTCACATGTCTATTCGACCATTAATTAATTCACTTGTTTTGTTAAGAAAATGTAGTTTTTTTTTGGTTTTGTTTGCATAATCTACTAAAAAACTATAATTCACACCAAATCGTTAATTGACGTACGAATAAACCGTATATTGTGAATGAAAGCGTTGCCTTCTTTGCAAACAACTGCGTTTGCTTTCTCCGAGCTATTCTTATCCGTTTTGCCAATAAGTGTCATTCCTTGCAAGAAATGCATTTTGTTTGTCTATAAAGTCACTAAAATATTTTAGAATAACATTACTTTTTGTGCAAATAAGTATTTTTTTTTGTAATTTTCAAACTAATTCTAAGAGCTTTAGAAACTTGTATTTGTAATGTATATTACTATGGAACTTTTCTTTGAGGTTGATCATCATCAATAAGTTCTTATATGTCCAAATGAATTATGTTAAACTTGCAAATCATGTATTAATTCGTCCAATTCGTCAATCCATGTTCTTTTTACTAAAGAAATATCAGGAAACTGAGAAAATTCAAAATATAATGAAATTAAAGTGTATCTATCCCGATCCCGAAAATTGAAATGCGGGCAATCATAATCCCGACATTCGCAATGCAGACTGTATCAAAATCCCGACAGTATCGTAATCCCGTCAACTGTAATCAAAAAAAGGAATATCCGTAATATCAATACGGCTTTCATATTTCCATTTATTTTATTTTAAAATTAACAAGATATATTTTATTAAAAAATACACATATTTAGATCCAATATATTATTAATTAAAGTTACATAAAGGCTTGCATCCATAGCCCTTTGTAACAGTTTAAAAGTTGTGTTTTGTCGTCTGTTTGTATCTGTTGGAATAATTGTTTAGAAATATATTTATTTACAAGTTTTAATAGAAAATGATGCTTTTATAGCACTTATCAAAACTTCTTTATGTTGCCATTAAAAATTTTCATTGCATTAACTTAATATATAAAACTATTATAAAGGGTTTTGTATTTTTCTATTTAATGTTGTAATTTGGAGCATGAGAAAATAGTTGTGACTTTGTGGACTACTTTACACTTTAAAAATGTCGAAGAACTGCACTAAATAGACTATTGTTAATTTTTGTTGTTCTTGGTGGTGTCATTCATGTTACACCATATTTTTAGTTAAAAAAAAACTGAACAAGTAAATGTTGAGGTCATTTTCTAAATGTGCTCTGAATACACGTGCAAATCGCAATGTTTGAATTATTTATGAAGAACAGAAGAAAAAAAAATGTAGATCTGTGACTAATTCGTATTAATCGCTTAGTTATCTATATATGTTATTATAAATCATTTAAAATTGTATTTTTAATCATTTTAAATTGGCTTGTTACTTCATTTTATTTTGCACTTTAAAATTACCATAAATATGATATTTGATTGTTTTTGAATATATTGTTGAATATATATGTTTTTAGTTATATTTAGAAAAGCAATATGTTGTTCAATTAGTTTCGAAAGTCAATAATTGGTACAAGGTAAAAGTTTTGTAGAACAAATAATTTCAACAATTATTTATATCTATTGTATTCTATAGATGTTTCTCATTTTTTTACTCTCTTTTATTTCTTCATAATACAATTGCAGCTAATCAAACCAATCTAAAACATATGTTCAATAAAGATTTGAAATTATAATATTATTCTCCTAATAAATATAGATTTTTAAAATGTTACTTTTCAAGACTTTGAAATGCTTTTAGAATTTTAAAAATAAAGATCATTATATTATAAAGGAAGTATATATATAATTAATGATGTATATACGTAGGAATCAAAAAAATATTACAAAAAATAATTGTAAAATGATGAAATATGTAAATAATTCAATTTAATTAAACGTACACATAGACTTAAGACATTGAATTTCTATGTGGAAACTCACGTAGAGCAATAACTTTGTCATTGCGAGATGTGCGGGTTTCGTTTCTCACGATGTACTCCTCTTCATAACCGAGAACTTGAAAAAAGTGTTGCAAATATTCGTGTATCACGAAGAGTAACTTCAATTTCAAGTTCTCGGTTATTAAGAAAAATCAATCAATAATCAAAGGAACATTAGTTTTTTTTAAATAATATTCATGAAGTTTTCGCTTCATGCTTATTACTTCATAAATTAAGTATAATTTGTTCTAACAAAATGATATTTGTTTGAAAATAATTAAGAATTATAAATACGCAAATTATTCACACAAAAATCATTTAATTAATTGAAATTAGTACATACAAATTTTGTTAATGAATATTGATTTATAATCCAATCAATATGTTGATTATTGTTGGTATTAATAATGTATTTATGGATTTTTTCTGAGTCACATAAAAAGAGAAATAGAAAGTGTATGATTATATTATATTGATCAGCAGCTTTCCAGTGCCGAGTAATAGCAAGAAAAAAGCTGAATTCAAGGAAATGGAGAAGAAATTATTTATAGAAAATAATTTTATCAAATTTATTGTGATAAATGATTGGTTTTGCATAATTAATTCAATAATTATTCAATAAATTAATATAGAATTGGGATGCAAAAATAGAAGTATCTTAAATCATTATAGTGTTAATATGAATGCATACTTATGGCCGGATTAATTCTTATGCAATCTACACTCAGGATACTAGAATGCTCGTATTGTCTAACTGATTGCGTAATTTATCGAAAAAAAGGCAATGATTGCGTATTTAAAAATTAGAACCGACTTCTGGTTGTTAAAGGCTATCGAACTCCGCGTTTATTTCTTATATCATTATCATTTTGTCACGATTGAACTAAATGAATTATTCGAAATGTGAAAAAAAAGAGAAGGAAACGGGCTTCGATTAATAGTTACTTTGCATCCCACGCAGCGAAACGTCACAAATTCCACTTTTATTTTTTAGTTATTTACTTAAAATCTTGAATCTGACTTCATTCACGCACATTTTTTTTATTATTGAGTAAACAAACTTTGTTTTTAGTACAGCAATGCTAGTTTTAGTTAAATAGTATTCAAATACTCAATTATTGATGATATTATCATCTTCATACAAACTTCAATCTCATGCATTTTATTGTACTAAGAAAAAAAACAGAATACTTTGTTTAAATTTTCTGCATTAATATTATATTAACGCAAAACTTTATATAAAAAATTTGATTCATGCTGTTAAAAGGTATAATAAACGCTCGTCTAAATTTTAGAAGGAAGTGTTAGTTATAATTATAATTATATTCATTAAACGGTTGATTATTGTTTTCGTTATTTCCAATTATTTGCGGAATGTTCATTAATTTTGTATAACTTTATATTCAAATATTTGTTACAAAATATATGGTATTTACATTATTATAGTTGTATGTTGCAATTGAAAATGTCCTTTAATGACTTATAGTAATATTCATTTATAATATATGTAATGAGAGAATACTTATTCAATTAAGTTTGAATAGGATGTAGCATAATTTAGACAAGCGTTTGTTTGCAAATAGCGTGTTTATAACAAAAACAAAGTAAATAATAATAACTTTCTTAATTTATTTAAAGTGTGTCGAATTTCGCATGCAAATTCATCCGCAAAAATTTTAACGTGAAAAATGTTAATGAAATTGGTTATTGGATAATGAAACTTACCGTGGGTCTCCTTTGTGCCGAGATGGAAGCCACGACGACGAAGAGCGTCGCGACGATCAGGGCCGTCCTCATTGTCCTCACACACTGTGTACTTCCTTTTTGTTATCAAAAAAATGTACGGAACTATCCTCACTTAAACTACCATTCAGTACTAAGGCCCAAGGTAATAGGAAGATTCAATCCACGCGTCCGCAATCCTTTGGTCCACCACTTCAAGTCCTGCAGAGAAGAGAAGAAAAAAGCGTTCTCGCAATTAGAATCGGTTCGTTCGTGCGTTTTTATTATTTACATCGTATTACATGCAATGATTTGGAGGAAAAATAAGATTACATAAATTGCAGCAACAAAAAAATATCATCTACAAGAAACAAAGCGACGAAGGAATTAATAAATTGCTCCTCGTTCCATGTATCTCAGAATGATGATATTGTCCAGATGTAATGCAGCATGTAATTGAAGCGGAATTTCTTTTCGTGCGTTGTTTTTGTCTTCGGTTATTAAGAAAAAAGCAGAAAAATAATTCCACTTCTCGGTTATTAAAAAAATTAGCAGATCAGTATAGAAATACGGGATAATGATGCTTTTTTTTTCTTCAGTTATTAAAGAATTAATGGATCACCGAGTGGAATGGTTGTAAAAAAAAATGTAACTAACCGCATGTTTGCAGAGTAATCCCAAATCGAAAAATACTAAAGTAATATTGTACACGCACAGGAATTGGGGAAGTTTATGTTTTCTGCAGAAGGTGGTCAAAAAAGGTGCTTGCCTCGTGACGGCTGACGATGGACTGAGGGACGGATAATAAATTTCCAATAAAAATTTCTCAATAGCGATATGAAGGAAACGGCACGAAAACAAAAATAAAAAGTGTATCAAGTTCCCTCTCACTTGGAAACCTGTACGGCTGCGATGTCCTTTCTCCTCGGCCCGAGACCACTTGGTGAGGGGGATCCAATGAAGAAGGAAAAAAAGAGCTTTGGTCTCCTGCTGTAGTCGTAGTCCGTAGACCGTAGTGGGGACAGACCGCCTAACTCTGCTGTTATTGCTGTTTCTGCTGCAGCAGCAACAGCAGCAGCAGCAGGAAGAAATCGTGATTATTGTTTATTTGAATTCTTTAATTCCATTCGAGCCACTTGACGGCCGGCCGCTAATAATGAAAGTCGAAAGACCGAAAGGCCATGCGGAAAGAGATCGACGGTGCGCCGGAGACCTGGAGGATGTCGAATCGGGAATTCACTAATTTCCAACGCAAATTGCTTGTACCCACGCACCGCAAAACTGGCAAAATAAATGTGCAATTATGGGCTAAGCCCATTGTGTTTCGAATCGAATCTAACGAACCGGAAGACTCTTATGATTATGAATAATAACAATAGTTTTGTATTTTTGTTGAGGAGACAATTTTGTTGGCTTAAAATCGGTGGAATTTTACGCGAAATATGTAGGTTAGTAACCTGAATCGAGAAATTTAACAAAAATAAGTGGAATCTAGAATTACAGGCATATGTAGACATAAATTTAAATAAATGACCTTAAAGCAATCTATCTAGTTGAGTATAGTTATAAGATAGATTTTGTCAAATAGCATATCTAAAAAAATAGTTTATAAAAGTATTCCTTATGTTTCAAACAAATAAATAATATAAGAAATATTTATGAAAATAGATGCAGATGAAAAATTATTGTAATAAAACAACCACATACTATTAACAATCGAGTTAAGTAGTAAATTATTTTTTTTTTTTTTTTTTTTTTT
>JAFMTC010000277.1:221649-240217 GCA_018845635.1 Nicrophorus orbicollis
GCCTTCCGCCCTATCTTCTCGGGAAAAGAAAGCTCAGGAGCGTTCACGTAAACACGTCCGTTCTCTACGAAGGTTGAGACAAGACTCAGTAAATTATTTTAAAAAAATAAAAGTAATTATGTTTGAAATAAAAATAAAAAATCATTATTTGCAATGAAATAACTTTAGTGAGAAATGTATAAAACTAATATGAATGAAATTGATGAAATTTACTTAGATAATAGAAATTAAACATACTTAAACAGAAAATATAGTGAATAGATTTATAAGTTCTCAATTATATTGGCTAATCTAACTAATTTAAACTTTAAAAAAAGAATCTTTTTAAACCAGGATTTCTTTCCATAAATGATGGTGATGAATGTATAATTAATTACACTGTATAATTAGCACTATATTCAAGTTCAATCAATTTCAATTATAGAATTAGTAGAAAAAAGAAACCTTTTTAAATTAAGACCTCTCAAACTTAATGAAATAATATTAATAACATTTATTGCAACAACTACAAAAAAAAACTTAGTACAATAGTAATAAAGGAATGTAAAGAAAAGCAAAAGAAAATAGCATTATATTTAATGTTTCCTTTCTTGCTGCAAATGGATATATACCATAGGTCTTTCTGTCCGGGTTTAATGAAATTATATAAAGATAGACTAGCCAGTCTCAACCACATATTAACCGAACATTTGTTAATTTTACAATCTGTAAAAATATTACGGTGGGTGGATTACATTTTTTTAAGATCTAAACTTAATACTAATGCTTATTTGATAGTCTTATTCTAGGAGTTGTACAAAAAAATACGAATTACAATATGTGTAGTTAGTGATACCGCATTTTGACCAAACATTTGTTCATTTTACAATCTGTTTATTTGTGGATAAAAATATGATGGGGGGCCATTGCGATCGGTGGATTACACTTTTTTAAGATCTAAACTTAATACTAATACTTATTTGATAATCTTGTTCTAGGAGATATACAAAAAAATACGAATTATAATATGTTATAGTTAGTGATTTTGTGGGACAGATGGAGATTTGGAATTAATTGACTGTAATTATAGGAATAGAATGGATTCGTTAGAAACATTTGCAGTTATAGAACGACTCAATTGCTAACAGTATTACGACCTGTTTCTCACTTTGATGTGAGGTGACAATTCGTATTTCAGGACACACAAAACATTTCAGACGACCTAAATTTTGGATCGTAGTCCTTAATCAGAAAAACTCTGATATACAACCATAGGTTAAGAAACTGTGATATATAACATCTTACAACTTATTTCATTCTACAAACATTTTACGTTTACTTAAACAATATTGACGAATGTACATTTAATGATCATGAAATTAGCATTGTTGTTTTATAGCAATAGTCAATATATTTTGTATTACTTTGTACTTGCTACTTTCGCATAAATAATTAATCATCTTAGACCTTTCATTTTAATTCTAAATTTATTGAGTTATGAAGCATCATTAATCTTCAGAAAGAACCATAAAGAATATTCAAACATTAAAAATAAAATGAATTATATAATTACAATAACGTATACAAAAATTATAAATAAATAAAAATCTAATAAATTCACATAAAAATAAGTAATATTCGTCCAATTATATTAATAGTTTTTTAAACTGAAGAGCAAATCTCTATATATGAAACTAATTTCACAATGAAAGTATAATATTTGGTTATAAACATATCGAAATATTAGATTATTTACTTAATTTTATTTTGATTATTTATTATTTAAACATTTGTATAGGTCCAACATAGACCTTAGACCCAATGGCTATTGATCCAGGTCTTTTTGTCTTTTGATTACTTAAATTTACAATGTTATAAATAAATTTATCATTAAGACATTAACAGTAAAAAGTACTGATTGATACGTTATTATTGATTATATAAGATGATTTCGAATCGTCATGCTCGAGGCGAGAGATGGCATAATGTGTTTCATCGATTAGGAAAGTCGGGAAATAATAAAATGTTACTATTTGGAAGCAATTCTAAGGAATGTTGCACAATTCACGTGATTTTAATCAAAGTTCGGACACAAGGAAAACATCAATACGTTTTATAATAGATACAAAGTAATTTGCGTAGTGGACACATGTAACCATAATGATTTTAATATAATTATATAAATCTAATCGTTTCTACAAGTTTTGAAACATAAAATAACATTAATTTATTAATAAAATAATACAACATATAAATTACTAGAAACATTTAGTTATTAAATCGAAGTTTTAGTGTTCAAAAATATATTTTTTAAGGTACTGTTAAACTATACAATTAAAGGAAATAAATAACTCTAAAGTAAGTATTGTTTAGTGTGCAATTAATTGATTTTCTATAATTATATTAAAATAATTGTAGCATAAATCTCCTGAAATAGATTAATGTAAAATCATAGCAATTATTGATAATCCATTCCAGAGAAAAGGGTAAAACAATCAAAAAATTATAATTTTTCCTACATTTACTGGAATTATTTATTCGCATTATAAGTAGATTATGCAAGACAACTGTAAACAAGAGCACATTGCATATGCAAACAACAGAATTACGCGAGACGCAATTGAAATAAAAACTGCATTACTTTAAGTATTTTATGTATTGCGAGATACAAAAATACATAAAGAACCATATATTTTAATTAAATTATACATATATCGTAAACAACTATAGAGATGCTATCACTACAAGAAAATAATAAGTATATATTGCAGCAAAGTCTTATAAACCTTGAGGCGTTTTCGACACAGATTTTATCGTTTAACATTATACCTGCATATCCGATTTACATATTTTAGTAATTTTAACGCATTTTCTTATTTTAACAATAACATAACTTAATTATATTCAATTTAAACCAATATTTTTTATATTGTCTTTAAACTGTAATAAGTAATTATTTCAATAAAAGTGTTAGTACATGTTATTTATTATTTAACTTCTATGAAATTAAAATATAATTATTCTCTAAAACACTACTTTAATCGAATATTAACACGTGGACTGACACTTGCGGCTATAGCCGTCAAAGTGAAGTTCACTATCTGACATGACGGCTATAGCCGCCAAAATGAAAGGTCGTTTTTAGACACTCTACGTCTATAGCGGCGCAAATGTGCATTTACCGGCATACAAGTAGAAGCCTAGTACCATGTTTTGGAAACAATTTTTTTAGGTTGAATTTCGTTTTCCACCTGTTACACGACTTGCAACTTCAGTGGTTGTGAAACGTATAGTGTCCATTTTCAAACTTCACTTTACGTCATTTGTTCGTACTGTCGGTCAACGTGTTCAAATGTAATTTATTTTAATTCATTAACCATACAGGTTTGAGTCACCAGTTTACAAATATGAGGTCGTGAGTTCGATTCCCAGATACATCTTACGACACAGGATTTAGTAGTTCTAATAATAACAGTCATCAAGGAATTAGTTATCAATGTTCCAAAACAATTGTCTACAACAGTGTGTGATTTACAAAATTTCCAAATAAATAGACTGTAAATATCGTTTCAAAAAGACACACCAAAAAAATGATAATTAAAACAAATATTTTGTTACTTTTTAATTAAAATTTGATACATTTTCGATAATAATAATTGTTCTCTATATACGGAAACCAAAGAAATGCAATATTGTTATTGCCTTACTGCGAGATGTAAGATTACCGAACTCTGATCTTAGTTCTTGAGAAAACTACTCAACCAAATCTATCTCGCAGACATATTTCTCTTTGAAGTGAGCAATAAATCTGCAAATATTCAGGTGAAACTCGGCAACTCATTATTCCTTAATAGTGCCGATATGCATGGTACAATAAGTATTAGGTAACTTGTGGAATACATTTCTTATCCAAACAATAAGTATTTTATGAATTGGTTTTTGTTTAACTTTTATTGAATTTTGTAATAGTAATATAAAACATAATATATAAATGTTATCAAGTTAATAATATTCAAGTTAAACAAAGACACTATAGTATAATAATCAATATATATATATATATATATTCACTATCAGATTAGTTTTCACTATCATATTAAAAGTTTTAATTAAAATTAAACTGAAAACTGTTTTCTTTTCGATTTATGTGTAGTAAACTAATTATTGATTAAAAATAAATTAAAGAAACGAATTTCCTTTTTATGACTGCTTTTTGTATGCTTCATTATTAATCGGTTATATATTCCTCGATTAGTCCGGTTTTAATCAGTCGTTACGTACTATAGGAAGTGTTGCTGCAAATGCATTATGTCATATGAATATTTTATATATGAATATATTATACTATGTAATAAATATTTGAGGCATTTTAATTGTTTAAATATAATATGAATATTTTTACGCTCTAAATACTGAATGTTATCCATAGCAGAATATTCAAATTGATAATATTCACTTTGCATGTTGTTAACTCTGCAAATATTAATATTTAAAGGAAACTTTACAAGATTTTACAAGGACAATCCGATATCGGCGACTCGTCCTGCATAAACTGCAACCTGCAATTCGTGACATATATAAATAAATCATATGTGTTACGCAAGCGGCATTTGCGCATTCTGGAAAAAATAGGCCGTGAGCACTGGAATTATATATAAAAACTGCGACAGGGTAAGCGGCTTAGAAGCAGAAAGTACGCAGCAGCTCTGTGAGAAACAATAATTATTGGAAACAGCAAGGCTAATTACATGTTGCAACGGTAAACTACGAGATTAATACGAGTTTAATGATTTCAGTTATCCTGCGCTGCCAGTGTGGTAGGTTAGTGCTGGAACTGAATCATGTAATAATTACTATGAAATTCGGTCAAGAAAACCTGATCAAAACTTATTAACTTTATATTATTCCGATTAATTGTAATCATTTGTGCAATTCAATTGTTTTGTATACAAATCATGCGAACGATCTGAATAATGTAATCTGAATAATGCTATTAAATTTGATGTAGATAATTATTTAGTTATGGATAATTTCTAATTTGTTTTTTATCTTTCAATTTGAATTGTTTTAACAATTATATTTATTGTAATAATCACGAACAGATACAATCATGAAATATTTGTATACAATAATAAAAATGAATTTTCATTTCAAACTGTTACAAAGAGCTATTCAACATCCAATTAACAATAATATAGTGAAACCTCTCTTAACGAACATCTCTACTAATGAACAACTATAAATCTTCAAGCTCATACTCTCAAAGAGAGAGTGCAGGAAACTGCAATAATTATTTTTATGTATTGTATAAATGTTATATTACGAACCTTGGCCGCAAAGCGAAAAGCCGTATAAGGAATCAATTATTGCGCTTGCGCAAGATTAGCAACATGTAGATATATCGACATTAGACCTTAAATCGAAAACGTGTCTTAACTGAAGAGGGCCGTTATAGCGAAATGCCGCATAAAGAGCGGCCGTATAGCGAGGTATGGGAGTATTTTATTAACGTACTTCTGTTATACGACTCATATCCATATGATTAAAGTCGCCGATCGACATCCTAAAGAAGCTAGTTCGAGTTCTAAATACAACACAGGATTTTGTTGTCTCTTTCATTGATTTTTTCGGTGCTTCTGGACTGAGGCCATGAATTCCCAATAAAACCAGTCTTCAAGGGATTAGTTGTCAATTGATAACAGTTCCCACCAAGAATTTGCAACGACGTGATGATTTACTAAACTAAAAGATAATGTTGTTTAATTGTTCGTTAACAGAACCATTATACACAATTTAAAAAAAAAACCTCAATCAATGAATAAGGTATTCGTTATCCGAACATATATGTTGTTCGAACATAAAAGTCATACACATATCGAACTGTTCTGATCAACATTACTTAAATGTGTCTAAAACCAGTATCTGTCGATACAAGACACAACATACTTGTTTAACAGTTTTTCTCTAATTCTTTGTTTTAACATATTAGAATTCTAATTTCATACAGAGAAAATCTGCTCTAAATTATATATTTTTCAATTTCTTGTAATTTCAAAATTGTGAAATGCTTTTTAGGAAAGCCTAATTGTTTTTTTCTATAACATTTTATTAATAAATAGTTAAGTTTAATTACAAGAAAATTTCATATCTTTATTCTTGTCTTGACTGCAACCGTAGTTTTTTGAAACTCATTTAATTTTAATTATCTCACCGGATGTGCACACCTTAAAGCGTTTTGCTTAATATATAGAGAAAAAATCTGTTACATTTGCAATACAATTCTATTCTTTTATTTGTAGAAGGTAGACAGCTCTCGTTTGAATTATGATCTTAAAAACTGTTGTATAATAGTTTACTCTTCATTTACTTTTACCAATGGTAGCAATCAGTTATTATTTGCCTCGAGTTGCAATGATCGTTAATCAATAAAAAAAAAGCCACTCCTGTTCCTCCAAATGGAATCAAGAAAGGAAGATTAAATTGCAATTAATTGTTTTAAACTTCTATTCTCATGTTGTTATATACTTTAAATCAAAGTTTTAATTAAAAGTAGATATTTTGTATGAAATATTCGATTGATAGAAGAATTGTTTATATTAATTTTATGAAATTCATTAAATATTCAATAAAAGTATTATAAAATGTGCATATTTAGCCTAACAAACTGAATTTAAATAAATGAATAAAGAACATTTTACATTTGGTTTAAAGCAGATAAAAAATATGCTCAATTTATTCTAATTTCGAGAACGAAATTTCTTTTAATTTCACTTTAAATTTAAAAAATAAATTTCTTTTATTTCCGTCAACGATTGGAAAACGGAACAAATCCGAATGAGAATCTTCATATTCGGTAATGTAAAAAAAAGAGTTTAGAAAGAAAAAGTTTAAAAAAAGTAATAATTAAATTCCGTAAAATTGAATTATGACAAAGCTATTTCGCTTCGTATCTTCGAACGTCGTGCAACATAAATAACTTTCTCCACCTCATTTTATCCACCTCATCTTCTCCTACATCTTCACATATTTCAATCCTGCAAACTAAATGAGAGAGGAAAACGTCTACATTAAGTAAGTAATTAAAAGTAGTTGGGTATTGAATTTAACCCAGATTGGAAATTCCATTGATATTCAAGAAACCGTCGATATGGAGCTAAGGTCTTTCGCCTGAAAGTCCGAAGCTAATTACCGTAATACACTTCGAAATACCGTATGATTATTGCGTTACGAAATCTGATAAATCCTTCGCGGTAATCGGGAAATTATACACACTCGCACATTGTTTATTCAAGTTGATTTTATGCATAAATGTTGATGGATTTGAAAAAAGAGAAATCATCAGCTTTGGATTCATTCAATTTCGATTTTTATTATTGTGTTTATTAATCACTTTTTGTAAATGTCAGGATGATTTCCACTGGTTTGCATATGCAAATTTTGGGAATCTCCGCTTCGTCGGGAATTCGAACGGACCTGAGCTATTTGCGCTATGCTATCCATGTTCGCTATGTACGAAAATCAATGAATTAGAATACTTCGCCGCCGTATTAAACGCTTTTTACGTAATGCCGTGCATAAAGCAGTGCCGCCTTATGCACGCTAAAAATTGAACTCTCTTCCGTCTTATTGCGTAAACACATTCTAACAATCCGTACTAAAATTATAACTTGTTTTATTTACTATAAATACTTTCTACGCTATTTAATGTGTATGTGGAAATGACGAAAAGAAAACTCATCTATTACATTATTTTGATTTTTTTTTAGATTTTGTAAACCAATTGCGTATTCCTACAATAATTTTACTTGAATAAAATTAAGTTTCTTTAACGAGGTAATTCTGTGGAACGAATTCTATTCCTCAAATCCTATAACCAATTGAAACCAAATGATTACCTCGCTATACGGCCGCTCATTATACGGCATTTCGCTATAACGGCCCTCTTCAATTAAGGCACGTTTTCGATTTACGGCCTAAAATGTTTCACTATAACGGCAAAAGAAACTTTTTTTCGAAGTCGATATGTCTACATGTTGCCAAGGAATTAAAATTAACAACAATGAATCATGTTTGGCAAAAAATATGGCCAGAATGTGTAAAAAGTACTGATGCAGAAGTTAATTTCCTTCCTGAAATTAGGCAAAACATTTTGATCTATCACATGATCTCGGCTTTGAAGGTTTGAATGAACGTGATGTACTTGATCTACTTGAAGCTACTAGGGAACCCCTTTCATATAAGGAACTCATTCAGTTGCAAGCAGAACCAACATTTGATGAAGAGACAGAGCCTGTTGTATCCAAACAGCTAACATCAAAAAATTTGTCGAAAGCTTTTTCCAATTTCGAACAAGGAATAAACATCCTCCTTGAAAACGATCCTGACGTCGAACGTAGCGCTAACGTTTCTCGGGGAATTAACTCAGCCATTAGCTGTTAAAAATCACTGAAGAACGAAATAGACAAGAAGGCAAGACAAACAACGTTGGACATTTTTTTAAGCCAGACCCATCCTTATCGAAACATGATGACGACAGTGATCTGCAAGTTACCATTTCTTCATCGTCTTCAGATTAAAACCATTCAAAAATAATATGTATGTATACATACACATATTTTATGAAACATGAAGTTGTTTCATTTTTGTTTATAGATTATTGTTGGTTTTATTATTTTATGTACAAATGTATACAAAATGTATGCATTTTGAATGATAAACCATGTTACATATTTAACAAATTTGGAACCGATCCCATTGAATTTGTATGAATTTGTATTAGAATGATTGATTCCTTATGCGGTTTTTCGCTTTGCGGCCAAGTTTCGTGGAACGTATCTAGGCCGTAAAGCGAGGTATGAGTGTACTATAAAGTCACTATATATAAGTTTGTATAAGTCTCAACCCTAACTAAGAAATACAGTATTATTTTTAGAAATACAACTTTATTCAACATACAACATACTCTCCTTTAAGTCTGATACATTTGTTCCAAAGCTCTTCTAACATTTAAATGTTTTTTTTTTGTAGAACGATTTGTCTTTGCTCTCAAAACAGGGTAATGATCATATTAATTAATATTCATTCAATTTAACCCTCGTGTTCATCGACTTGTGATACCCACTTCAAAAGAAACTTCCGAATAATGAAATTTTCGTGTAAAGGTGTAAACACACTACTTTCCGATATCTTCAAGGTATAATACAATAACTTTAAGTTAATTTTTATAAAACCTTAATCAAGCATATTTAGTATATTTTATAATTAATGGGAGGAAAGACCTATTATCAGTATATTACTTATAACACTTTGTATAAGTCTTAGGCCTAACTAAGAAACGTTTATTTTTTTATTCAACGTTATTCATCAACATACTCTCCTCCAAGAGTGATATATTCATTCCAAAGTTCCTCTAACTTGTCGATGCCTTTTTAAGTTAAACGATTTGTCTTTACTCTCAAAACAAGCTTCAGTTTCGGCAATTATTTAATTATTGGAGCCAAATTTCTTTCCTTTGACCATATTTCTGAGCTATTAGTCTCAGTGGGCCACGGTGCTACGGTGGGCAAGAAAACACACTCAATTATCCAAAGGTTACTATAAAAATATACAGTCCGAAATTGTGATTCATCACGAATAGGCAAATATATGAAAATCTTCATTCACATTTTGTTCAGAATATTAAACCAATGTTTTTTTTGATCAGAGAAGAGGAAAACCTTCCAAAGGGACCACGGTGGAATCGTGATACTGTGGGATTTTTACCTACTAAAAACCTCTCCTCTTCTTCATCAGCATCCAGGTCCTGTTAAATGTGAATTCTCTACAAAAAATAAACCAATGTTTAGTAGCAGCTTTCTATTATTCTACTTCATAATGACAACAGAATAAATACATTTAAGGATAAAAAAACCATTATATTTAGTATATAGATTCAAGTAAATTAATTTTTGTTCATATTCAAAATAAGTGTAAACATCTTTGCAAAGATTGTAAATAATACTATTTATATTAATGGGAGGAAAGACCTATAGTCTATAGCGCCTTGTAGTAATACCTTTTTTTCTATATCTTGAAT
Organism: Nicrophorus orbicollis; assembly: GCA_018845635.1. Taxonomy (NCBI): domain Eukaryota; kingdom Metazoa; phylum Arthropoda; class Insecta; order Coleoptera; family Silphidae; genus Nicrophorus; species Nicrophorus orbicollis. The sequence continues at coordinate 231,704 of JAFMTC010000277.1, forward strand.
ATATATATTTTTTGTACTTGTTATTATTTTATATATAAAAATACACGTTTAAGACTTTATTATTATTATTTATGAATATTTAATAAAAACTCGTGGGTATAATATATAGCACATCTATTTTATTTGATGTTTCAATAGAAAATACCTATCATTTCGGTGAGCATAAATGTTAGCTTGTTATGTAATTATTGCAGTTAGAAAGGACCATAAAGATGTTTACTTTAACATTTAAAAGACAAAAATAAAAGGCTTCGATGAATTTTAAACTATATATAGATTTAAAATCGATTTATTTTTGTTTATCGACTTATCTTCGCATTTATCGTGATCATGTTTGTTTAAGTATAATTTATGTTATATACTTATGAGAGCCGAAAGAAACTTTTAGAAAGTTGTATATGGCTTCTGAAACATATTAATTCGTTCTTCGGCGTATAGTAAATTTGAAAATCGATTTCCTACACTAAATTTAGTTAAATTAATTACATTTTCATTAATTTAATAGCAAGTCTTTTTAAACTAATATTTTAATTTAACTTTTGGCTATGAATGAAATTAACAAAATCATTAGAAACATGATTTTTATATGTAATAAACTTTATATTATTACAATTAGTAAATTATGCAACGAAATATAACTTTGTATATAGCATTCTCAGAAAGTGAGCAATAAATCTGAATAAACATCCATGAAAATAATACAATAATTATCTTTAAAATTTACAAGTTTGTTAAACCTTATTTAGATTTGAGTTTTTACTATGCGACTCAACATATTTATTTATAATTATAGGGTCGTTCCTAAGCATATTTCACTAATTCAATGATCAAAAACCTAAATAAATGATTTTTATTCTTATTTTGTGATAAAACCCAATTCTATAAAAAAAGTAACCCATTCAATTACAATAACCGTGAAATTTTATAATTGTTGAAAGGATCAACAAATGTTTAATTTGTAACATTGTTTAGTTCACTAATTTATTATCTAAAAGGATAAAACATGATTTTGCTTGATGAAATTCCAAAGTATCTCATCAGCAAACAAAATATTTAAAAATGAAAGTTGTTCCATTAAATAATAAAAAGTATCTGATTATCATACCTCGTCTTCCATTTCTTCCTATTCTCAAGTGAATGTAAATTAGAACCGTAGCCTTCATCCAATAAAACATGTATTTTTTTAGCAAATACAAATAAAATAATTCAAAATCAATTTTTGTTACAAGATCTATTAATATCTCAAACGCAAATTTTGTAATGATAAATAGTGATATCATTAAAGAAAATGTAATTTATAGATACTAAACAAATCTCACATTTCGCAGATTTATTTGTTTAGAATCAGATTGAAATATTGTTTTAACGCGAAATAGAAATCAAATAAATAAACATAAATCAATTGCGATATTCAAGGGGAATTATTGTTTAGATTAAATGAATGTTCTATTTTTTTAAATGAACAACACGTAATTATCTAGATTCACTATCGCACACAATACGGTAGTTGATCCATATCTCAATTAATTGGAATCTGTTCAAGCAATTGCATGAAATATTGTGTAACGATTGTAATAATTAATTTGATTATTTTATTGTAACATGTTAATTATTCATTCAAAGACTTATTTTTTTATAAGATTGTTTTACTTATATATATTTGGATAATAATTGTGTTGCTTTATACCAAATTGACAAACAAAGACTTGAGAAAAAACGATGTTTAAAACTACGTAACGTGTCGTGTTTTCGTTGATTGGTAAAACTAATAAAATAATCATTGTTCCGTGGAAAACCTACAACGACCCATTGGAGCGAATAAGAAAAATTCAATAACATCAAGTTACCCAGAACCGATAACCATATAGCATTGCGCATTGTCAAAAATTTAATTCTAAATTGAACTAGAAACCGGATACAGGTAATATTCGAATCCTTGTATCGGATTAACGATTATACATTTTAAACCATTCACTAGATTTCACTATTTGCAATCTGAACGTATTACTAATATTCAGTATAATTGTTGTAATTGTAACTTAAGCTGTGTTTATGTTGTTTTTTTTTTTGTAATTAATTATAGTAATTTTATATTTTCTTACTATTTCAGTAAGTAGTCACTATTTTAGTCACAAAGTCTCGATTTTATTAGTAGAAATTATAATTATTTAATATAATTCGTTTCTAAAAGTATATTATAAATATTGGATACTTGCGATATACTCAAATAGATATAATATTTTCATGTAGCTCACTTTAAAAGTTAATTGCTCATTATTTTGTTTACAGCTATTATCTCATGGGTTGGGTTTTAACGTGAAGTGAAAAAACGATAATTTTCAACACATTTATTTTTGTAAACGCATATATAAAGTTATATACCAAAACGCACGTGTCAAAATTAAATACTTCACATCAAAGATGACCAACGTTATTGTCAATTTTTTGCTGAACAACTTCAAAAGTTTAATGATCAATAAATACCTAATAGATGGGAAAAGTTCATCGGACAAAGTGAAAAATACAGAGTTGATTAAAGTTAATTATTATTGTTATTAAGTTTTATTTTATTATTCTCCTTCTTTTCAGCAATTCCCTGCTTAAATTTCTTTATAAATTATTTTCTTATAAGATGTAATTCATTCATTGAACAGTTGGTGAGATTTTTCAGGTTTTTTAGGTTGTAATGAAGAAAACTATATGTAACGGGCGGCCCTTTACCATCCTAATCGAAGGGCGGTTATATCTCTCCACAGAAGTCTTCGATTATCAACTACTAAACTGCAACTAAACAACCGATCTTTAAGGAATACGGTCGTGGTCTTCGTTAACGATCGGAGTTCAACTTTCTCCTCAGATACTCTTATCACTTCTCCTGTAATATCTGTATAATGTTATTTAATTGTAATTTATTTACACTATACACCCATACGTCGCTATACGGCCGCTCTTTATACGGCATTTCGCTATAACGGCCCTCTTCAATGGCACGTGTTCGATTTACGGCCTAAAATGTTTCGCTATAAGGGCAAAAAAAACTTGTTTTCCATGTCGATATATCTACATGTTACAAATCTTGCGCAAGCGCAATAATTAATTCCTTATACGGCTTTTCGCTTTGCGGCTAAGTTTCGTAGAACGTATCTAGGCCGTAAAGCGAGGTATGGGTGTACATTCAATGACAAGAATATACAACAATGAAGTAAATTTGTACTAGTATGTACATATAGCAGAAATATGTATTTTTAGTTCAGTTTCAGGATTCTAATAATTAATAATAACAGTTTATATGCATGTAATAAACTATTTGTTGTATCATATATAGTGTGGGTGCAGCTTTTGTTTATAATTTAATTATTGTTTTTATTCACAGCAATCTTCGTTATTAACTGAATAGTATTGTTCAAATTGACTTATTTCAGTAATGAAAATGCTTAATTTATATATTTTAAAAAATTGACAATTACAACAATAATTATTTAAAATATAGAATTTATAAGTATATGTTTAAATACTATTAAACAGCATATATAGCAAATAGTGATTAATCAGTAAATTTAACCGCATATTTTTCTAGTGTTGCAGCTATAAATATTTGAATAACAAAGCCGTTGTATGGCATATCATTTGTATGAATCACAATTACACTACTGTATAGTAGTTATAAAACGCACAAAAAATAACGGTACTCCTGATTATAACCAGTATATGTGTCTCTATATTATCAAAACTATCAACATTTAAAAGCCATTTAAATAGGATGGGCATATGAAATACATGATAAGATAAGGATACAAAAATAGTACAAATTTTCAAATTTTCCACCAATCCTATGCAACATCTTTACAAATATCACGTGCTCCAGGCAACCAGATGTACGCGCCCGCTCGATTTTTGCCAAATTACGTTTACAAAAATTTGATTATTGGCAATATTCCACTACTCGGAGAAGTTTACGAAATTGTAGCACAATGAAAACAATCGCTCGCGCTACTTAGTTGAACGGTGGACAGCTGTGCTGGTGAATCAACTTCGTAATCAACAAAAAATGAACTGTAATTAGGACAATTAATGTGTGACCTTAGAGTTTTGTTAAGAAAAAGTTAAGAATATCAGCCTACATGAATAACAATTAGCTTACATCACTCAGTCCAATAGAACGGAAACAGGTTAAAATTGGTGCAATAAAATTATGTGATAAAAGTCCAGTGATAAAGTAGAACAATTGTTAGTGATGATGGAAGGTTTAAGCACATTGGAATTAACACCAAGCAATCATGATGGACCACCTAGCCCGAATGTGGCCTCGGATGGAGAATTTGATGATGATTTGGGTGTACCGGAGTCTCTGCTGATTGATATTATTGGCAATTCCAAGGATATTGATGATGGAGGTGAGCATAGTATTTATTTCACTTGAATGTTTATAATCGGTTGTTTTTAGCACCAACATCTGGCAGAATATCTTTTAAGAATATACACAAACCTCCTATGAAATTTAAATCAATGTCCAGAGATGTTTTTATTAAAGGGGAACCAATCAAAGTCTCCATAGCAGATTACGAAAGAAATTATACCACACATCTTATTAATCCTTACCTGTAAGATTACTGCATTGTCAATTTAGGATTGTTTTGAAAACATTTAAATTCCTATTAGATACACAATTTGCTTCGAGCATGGTAACTTCACATGGAAGGTGAAGAAGAGATTCAAGCATTTTATTGACCTCCACCAGCAGCTCATGCTCTTCAGAACTTCATTGAATATTCCATTCCCGACAAAAACTCATCGCAAGAGAAGGGAGAGCTTTAGAAATACAGCCACAGCAGATGAGAAAACTGGAAAGAAAAAGAAAATCATGTTGCCAAGGCACTAAATATAAATAAATAAAAAGTTTACTGTATTATTCTTTGTTATTATTTTAGATTCCCTAAGAAACCAGAAGTTTTAGTTCTCAATGAACACTTAGATCATCGTATGAAGCAGTTGGAGGATTACTTATCAAATCTTTTATCCATTTGCATATATAGATATCACCCAGCAACTGTAAGAAAATTCTAATTAGATGGTAATATTAGTTAGTTTTATTATTTTTACAGATTGAATTCCTAGAAATTTCACATCTCTCTTTTATAACAGATCTTGGAGTTAAAGGTAAGGAAGGCTTGATTATGAAACGCACTGGAAGCACGCAGCCAGGTCAAAGTGGTTGTAATTTCTTTGGTTGTTTTTACGGATTTTGTTGCATAAGGTTATTTAATAATAACTAGTTTCTCTTTAATGTATTAAACACATTTTATATACTTCTAGGTGCAAACATTTGTGCAAAGATGTTTTGTGCGCTACATGGAGGTCGAGGTGGTTTTTTGTAAAGGATACTTGTTTCGGATACATAGATCCTTCCGATGGAAGAGTGAAATGCGTGATACTTTTTGATCAAGGTTTTGAAGTAGCATCGGGTTTATATAGCACAGGAATGAATAAGGGGTTTCAGATTCAAACGTTAAGTAGGCAAATTGTAATTAAATGCAACACGCGCGGGCAGAAGAAAGCGTTTATTGAGTCCTTGAAAGATGTATCATCCACAACAGGTTTTTAACATTACAAATAATCATCGAACATATATTAATAGTAGAGCTTTGTAATTGCAGCAAAAGATTTCACAAAAGGAAATCCGCATCATTCGTTTGCTCCTGTGAGAAGTAATATTACTTCGTGTTGGTTCGTTGATGGTGCTGGTTATATGTCTTGCGTTGCGGACGCTTTGGAAGGAGCACAAGAAGAAATCTTCATAGCCGATTGGTGGCTCAGTCCAGAAATCTATTTGAAGCGTCCGGCTATTGAAGGGGAGCACTGGAGATTGGACAGAGTTTTAAGAAGGAAAGCTGTAATAAATAACACGAAATTTACAGCGAAAACAAATCGTTTATTTAATCATTTGCTTGCAGGAACAAGGCGTCAAAATATTCATTTTACTTTACAAAGAATTCGAAATGGCGCTCGGATTGAACAGCTATTACAGCAAACAGAAGCTCAGCAGTTTGCACGAAAATATAAAGGTGCTCAGGCATCCGGACCATGCTAAAGTCGGAGTCTTCTTCTGGGCTCACCACGAGAAAATTGTGGTTGTCGATCAGACTTACGCCTTTTTGGGAGGTGTGGATTTGTGCTACGGAAGATGGGACGATTATCAGCATAGGCTAACTGATTTGGGCAGCATAACAGCAGCTACTTTGGATGTATCTTCTTTCAAGAAGAGGACTTCGACCATTCCTGGAGGAGATATATTTCATCCCCTACCGAAGCCACCAGAATTGATCATCGATTCGAGCATCGACAAAGCTTCAATTTCTTCCGAATCGTTGGAAAGCCTGCCACAATTAGAACCCGGTGATAATCTGCTTATGGTTACTAGACCTGATGAGAGAATGAAAATGAATACACCCGAAATGGAGCGCAAGAATGCTTTGACCAATATTAAGAAGAACGTGAAGCTGAAAGGAAAGGAATTGCTGAATATGGTGTATGGAGAAAACGAAAAGCAAATACATATGAAGATTGAGGTGAAAGAGAAGAGAGAGGTATCTATATATGAGGATTTGAATGGCTCTGCTAAATATTGGATTGGAAAGGATTATTGTAATTTCATAGTTAAGGATTTCAACGATCTAGAGTCTCCATTCATCGATTTTATTGATAGGTATTGGCTCATCCTTTTTCTAATAACGTGAGTAATAATGTTCTTGTTCCTGAAGGGTGACGACTCCGAGAATGCCATGGCACGATATTGCCGTTTACGTTCAAGGAGCGACCGCAAGGGATGTCTCCAGGCACTTCATAGCCCGTTGGAATGCCACCAAATTGGAGAAGGCCAAATTGAATAAATCCCATCCGTATTTACTGCCGAAATCTTACGAATCCCTAGCCGATGTCCGAAACATAAACCTTAATTTGCCAGAAACGCACAACGTCACTTGCCAAGTAAGTAATTTTAGTCATTATCCAATAGCAAACTAAATTAGATTTCACGTGTAACGTACATTTCTTGCTGCAAAACTGAAAGTTATTACAGCTACAAAACTACAAATTACTTAATATCGCGTTTTATTGCACTTTTAATTTATATAAACGAGCAGAAATATCATATACATCTTAAATAGTATTAATTGCGCCACGTTTCAATCATATAACGTCATGTAGTGGCTTGCCTCATCACGAATTATTTTCACTTAACTTAGTATTTTAAAAACCAATTCTTAATCAACAGCTTTAATATAAATCGTGTATATTGTTTTACTAAAAATAATGTTATTTATCTATGAAAGATGAAATACACGAAGATGAACGTTTGTTATTTTCCAGCTTGGATACGTATTAAAACAGAAGCTTTATTATCGAGTCAGAAAGTAAGTCTAGAATGGACTAAAATTATAGTTATTGTCGTAATTACAAGCAAAAATGTATCTTTTTCTTAGTGTAGACCTGTTGTCACTATTAATTTATATGTACCAAGCACGTGTGATAATCTAGATCGAGTTAGTATATAGATATTTTGTAGTGTATTTTTATTGTATAATTTATGTTACTAAATTTTATGAATTCATAAAATCAAGTACTAACATTCCAAAATAATCTGATATATATTTCGAAAAGTTATATTTTTTATATAAATTTTCTTTTGCATGAAGTACAAATAAACTTAATATTTGACAATGATGGTATTTGGTAATTTTACAGCGCTATATTCTTTCGATAAAATTTGATTTGGTCAATTGTAATTTCCATTTATTTTATCCAATAATAGATTTTTTCGGTAAGAATACACGATCAATCTTTAAATCTGAACACAGAATACGATCCAAAAATAATTAGTCCAGCTGAAAACCGTGTTATTTGTTATTTTTGCCCAAAAAACGTTTACTTTATATAATCAAGTATGTGGATTGCGCAAAAGAAACATATACACATATTTTGGTTAAATAGATAAATAGAAAACATTATTTTTGTACTTGTATACATATTTTCAAATCATTGGAATTACTCACTTCGTTTCGTTTATTTTTAACCATAAGACATAAGCACACACACACCTTTCTAAGTAGAGGAATCTACTTAGAATTATTGCAATTACGCACTTAAAATTAACTGTTTGTTTACTTTTGTTTATTTAACTTTCAACATAATTTATGTTAGCGTCTTATTTTAGATTTTATCATTTGAAAATACCTACATTTTGATACAAATGTCAATATTGGTAATTTTAGCAAGGTTCTGGGGATTACCATGATCATGAACATTGATGTATATTTCCTAATTTTTTTCGAAAATTTCGATTTTTGGTATGGTTAGGTTAAAAATTTTTTCGAAAATTTCGATTTTTGGTATGGTTAGGTTAAAAATTTTTTCTAAAATTTCGATTTTTTGTATGGTTAGGTTAATAATTTTTTCAACTTTCGATTTTTTTTCTATGGTTAGGTTAATAATTTTTCCGAAAATTTCGTTTTTTTGTAT
>JAFMTC010000277.1:241104-264275 GCA_018845635.1 Nicrophorus orbicollis
TGGTTAGGTTAATAATTGTTTGAAATTTTGATTTTTTTTCTATGGTTAGGTTAATAATTTTTACCGAAAATTTCGATTTTTTGTATGGTTAGGTTAATAATTTGAAAATTTTGTACCGAAAATTTCGATAATGTTTATGAAGAATGTTAGTTTAACTCTTTCTAATAGAAGTATATTTATTATTTGAATAATACTTACATTTTGATACAACGTTGAAAATAAATTTCGATGAAAATTTTTAGTTTAACAAATGAAGTATTCGTTTAATTGTTATAAAAATGAATGTTTATGTTAGGTTTTAAGAAGCGCCAGTCAATGGTCATGCGGTTTTCTGGATGCCGACCACGTGGAGCAGAGCATCCACGAGGCGTACATCGAGGCGATCAGCAAATCCCAGCATTACATCTACATCGAAAACCAGTTTTTCATCTCGATGCCGCAGAGCAATAGAGACACGAAGAATCTGATCGGCGAATCCATCTACAAGCGCATCGTCCGGGCCCACAAGTAAAACCCGCATTCGCATAGGTCCAGACGTTACGTAACTGATTCTTTTCTTTTTTTATTCATTCAGCGAAAACGCAACGTTCCGCGTGTTCGTGGTCATGCCTCTTCTTCCTGGTTTTGAGGGAGAAGTTGGGGAGTCGACTGGAACATCGTTGCATGCCATCACGCACTGGAATTACGCATCGATATCAAGGTTCGAAACTAGTTCAATCCCGGTTCAAATGCAATTTCCGTTAATTGTTTCCCCTTTCATGGTTCAGAGGTAGAGATGCGCTGCTGACTCGATTAAGGAAGGCCGGAATTGAAGATCCGACTCGGTACATATCGTTTTACGGTCTGAGGAACCATTCCTCGTTAAACGGTGAGCCAATAACTGAGCTGATCTACGTGCACTCGAAACTGATGATAGTGGATGACAAATTGGTAATTTGCGGATCGGCTAATATAAATGATCGTTCGTTGATTGGAAAGCGCGATTCCGAAATTGCAGTGCGAATTGAGGTAAATGCAGTGGACTATGAAGCGATTGCATCGGTAATGATTGGAATTTTTGATTTGCAGGATCAGGATTTCGAGGATGGCAGGATGAACGGCAATTCGTTCCCGTGCGGCAAATACGCCGGATCGTTGAGGAAGTACTTGTTTAAAGAGCATCTCGGCCTTTTGGGAAGGGAGCACGAGAGAATTGATATTGATATTACGGATCCGATATGCGATGAATTCTATTTGGACATATGGTATGCGACGGCCGAGCTGAACACCAAGTTCTACGACAAAGTATTCCATTGCATTCCCACCGATGAGGTCGAGACTTTCAGCCAGCTAAAGGAGCATATTAAAAAGGAACCGCTTTATATGTCCGAACTCTCCAGATCCGAACAGATGTTGAACACAATAGAGGTTTGTTAATACGCGCATTCCAATTGCTCATTCATTTCAGTAGACCGACGCTCTTACTATTATTACTTTTTTTCAAATCATATTTTTCAGGGTCATTTGGTTCTGCTCCCACTTAATTTCCTGTGCAGCGAAACATTAACACCCGGTCCGAGCACCGTTGAGGGAATGATGCCAAGCGCATTGTGGACGTAACTTTAATTTATTACCCTTAACATTCTTACTTTTTTTTACCTAACCCATTTTTTTAAATTTAAAAATAATCAAAACCCATGGTCCAATACATTTTCATCATCAGTATTCAAAAAAGTATTTGCTTTTGAACGCATTTATTGTTATAATTTTTTGCACTCGACACAATTTTATTATTATTGTTATTAATATTTTATATATATATATGTAGTCATAATGCTTACATTGTTATTATTTTTGTTTGTATACATTTTTAAATTTATTTTATTCTTAAGCGAAACCAAAGTTCAAATATAGTACTCCTTTTATTTCACATTCAAATGATATTTAATATGGAAAGTGATAGATGCAGCATGTACTTTTTATTTTCTTTTATTTCACATTCAAATGATATATGGGAATTAAGTAATTGATGCAGTATGTACTTTTTACTTTAGATGTTCTGTATTTATTTTATATGATATTTTTCATGATTGTCCGAGCCAGAGACTATTTTTTACAGGTAGTCTATAAACTATTTATGCTCAATATTGCGATGCTTAATGTGTCTGTCATACTCGGGGATAATACTTATAAATGTAATACTTATTTGTTATATTGAAAATTAAACGAAATAATAACGCCTTTCAGCTATAAACTTTGTATATAATTATTTAATAACATTTCTTCCATTACCTACGTCAAGTTCACTTAAATCAAAATAAAGTTTAGTTGACGTGAATACCCATTAATTTTGCTTTGATACAAGTACTTGTAAAGTACTAAGAGAGACGAAGGTAATCGTGATACAAGTAAAATCCTATTTTTGATCCACAATATACAAGAAACGAACTATTCAGTAAGTAAAAATACTCATTTATTTGTTTAAAATAAAATAATTGTATCTTTTTAAAATTTAAATTTTGATGTATATTTGGTTGCCTGTATCAATAATTCAATTTAATTTGTTTACATATTTAACAGATTGTAAATTAAATTTACAATTTTAAGTGTATTTTAATAATAAATCAATACAAAAATAATAACAAGTGCAAATATTAAATTCCATTACTGCAAAGGGCTATTGACCATTGGTGTTATTCCTCTAAATAGATAGATTTTACTAAAGTAATTTTATTAATTAACCAATAAAAAATATATCAGTTTTATGTTAACTTAATATTAATAGTCATCACAATAGATTCTCATAATATGAAACATAATTTTATTAATATCAGGAAGCATAAATATAAAAAAACTATGTAATTTCACGGTTATTTTAACATCCAATTAAAATTATATTAGATTGAAGTAAAAAGTAGGGAATTCAACTAGAAACCTATTTTTTCTATTCAGTCTAGTAATAAGATATAGTTTATTTGATGAAAGTATAAAAATAAACCAGTTTTTGAATTAAATATTAATTAAATAAAATGCGTACATTTCATTCATAAATGACAAATTGCATAAGAAAAATTAGATGTTGTTAAATTTTATCAAATCTTTATACGTTAAAGAATTTGAAAAATCTTACAAAAAAATCTATTCGGATAAAACATCATAAAAGTAAATCCAAACTATGCTGTTAAATATTTATTGAATTATTCTGAAAATGTCTGTTTATTAACTAGTTGATCAGTATTCAGTAAAGGAATTTATTTTCTTAATTCGTTCAACATTTCAAACCTCTTTCACTTTAACGCTTTAGAAATATTTGTCAACGAATATTGTTAAAATTATAAGAAATTCTTCAGAACAAATTAGTTATAAATTATGTAAATCTGAATTGCTACGTTACGTCTGAAATTAATAACAAATAAAATATTTATTAAATCAGATACTTTGATAATTTTACTTTGTTTTTAAGAAATTGTTTACTATAAAATAATCGTAATTATCAAAATAGACTTATTAATAATAATTAATAAATTCATGTAAATATGACTTTTTAGTTGGAAAATAAAGTGGAAGTATTTAATGACATGAATATATTACGAATTTAGTAATCACAGTAGGTGTAAAAAAGTAGAGACCACATTTGAGATGTTCTATTTTTCTCCTGAATTTCCTTTTCACTCGTGAAAACCAAATATTTACGATTACATCTAACAAATAAATATTAGCTTTACCGAAACATATAGAAGAAGCAAGGAAAGAAGAAAACGAAAACAGAGCTCCTAGACCCATATCAGACCACGAACACGTTCCTGATTTTTCCTATTTCTTGGATTTCCGCACTGCATTTATTTGTGAAAAAAATGTAGAAAGAGAAGAGGTGTATCAAAGGCGTCTCCGGTTTCTCGGCAGCGTTCTGAGGGTAAACTCGTAAAGCAAACGGGTTCTAGGATCAGAAACTTTAAAATTATATTCTGGGAACGTGTGGCCGACGAAAAAACAGGTTGGCGATTTGGAAACTGGACAAAATCCGATACGAAACCGAACCGAACAGTTTTATTTGCCCTCTGATCTGATAACGGCGCACCGATAAAACGAGAAAAATGTAAATGGTCGCATTTAATATCCATAAAGACGTTGCAGACGAAAATAAATACAGATTTAACAACAATTACCGTCAAAATTTTGGTACTGATTGAAGCTAAACACTTCCTTTATAGATTCATCTTGAGTTGATACAACATAACTTTGTTCGAATCTAACAGTTTATGTTATAATTAATAAGTTGGATGGAGTTAATTTAATAATTTGTATTCAGAATTATAGACTTTTTTATATGATTATAATCGTAAGCTGACATACGAATTAAAATTTTGAATTAACTTAACATCTAATATCTATTGTAATTAAATTAGTTTCATGCTCTTAAATTCATAAATTGGAAATTAAATATATTTGTCCCCCAATTAACACGATACTTTTGCTTTTACACGGTTTTTAAAATGCACATGTCACGCGATTTACATAGTACTTTCGTTTTTCACAAAACACTGATTTAAAGATAGAAAGCCCACATATTTCTACTATTTTTTAAATTTTATTATTTTGCTATTTTTGTAGAAATCTTATATTTTTTGTTTCCATATGTAAAACGAATTACCTTCACATTTATGTCATTTGTATGTTTTTCAATATGTAACATAACTGAATTTTACACATTTTAGTTTGTTTTTGCATTACAGAGTTTTACTTATCAAAATCCACAATTTCGATTTATTCGGTTTTTTGAAGAAATTACAATTTATCTTTTGTTTTACAATTTGACTTTAAGTAAAGATTATCTTGTCATAACAGTTCATAATTATAATATTTAATTATGTTTATCTCAGGTCAATTAAGACTTAAGGCGCACTTAGGTCATTAGCCCTTTGGTCTAATAAAAATTATTATTGTAAATCAACATTTGTCCAAAACCATTGATTGTAAAAAAGTTAATATAATTGTTCAAGAAATTGTACGAAAAGGAAAAGAACATTCAGACAATTTAAAGTTTTTCAATGGAAGTTTTAGAAAACTTTGTTAGTAACGAAGAGAGAGCAAGTGAAGATGAAATTAAAGAGAAAAATATCCAGCCAAAAAAGTGTTAACACCAAACGATTTAAAATGCGTTTAAGCATTAAGAAAGAAATGTTAAAAGCAATAACTTTGTATATAGTATTGTTAATTGAAAGAAAATAAACGCATTAAATGAATGTTAATAATAATAACATTTAGAGCAACAACTATGAAAAAATTAACTCAACATAATTAGTAATAATGAATTACAAGGAAAAGATAAATAAAATATAATGCTATTGCTGCTATAGATCATTGGTCTTTCTACCCTTAATAAATATTATTAACTTGATTTAACGAAATGCGATTTAACATTGTAAGTTTGATGTTTTACCTTTGAAAACGAAGTAATTTCGTGCAAAGCATTCTATTTGTTAATCGAGGCATGACAATATTTATTACTATTTCTACTATATATTGCTATCGTATTAATGGGGACAAAACTTCAATCATTTTTTTGTGTTTCTGTAGAAATTTCATATCCGTTATGTTATGAATAATTGCATATTCATTTTCATTATGTAAAGCTTAATTAAAAGATTATTAAAGTTATGTTTAAATTAACAAACAACATGATGACTCTTCGAATCGTTTGCGTTTAAAGATAATTTATGTCAGAAAATGTAGCTAAAGCACTCAAGCTTTTCCACATTTAATAAATATAAACTACGAAAAAAAAAACTGAGTAATTACATTCACGATAATTGCTAAGAGATTGATTATTTAAATGTGTTAATTATATGCGAGCACCATTGCTCTCGCTCTTCTAAAATTATGTAATCTGGAATGCAGGCATAGGTCAGGGTATAATCGATAGAATAGTTCCCAAGAAATCTTGTTTATAAATAGTGTTTGTGCTTTTTCCTTCCCATTTCAGAAGGCATAAGTGTATCGATTCGAACGAAATCTAAATTCAAACATAAACTAGTTTCGGAACCCTTTTTTTATATACTGATTACATTAGAGAACAATAAGGTGGAAGATTATCTGAGAGGCGCACGAGTCCGGCTTGGCGCTTCGCCAAGCCGGAGGGTGCTAAACAACAAAAACAAAACAAAAAAGATGAAGGGAAGGGAGATGAGGGAAAATGTTCCCCTCGTCGACAAAATGTTGGCACCGAAGATGCATACGCCGAAAAAAAAATAAATTGGGATCAAACCGTAAGGGGAGCCACCCCGAAAAATGCTTTCAAACAGACGTGCAGGGAAAAAAAAAGAATGTGTAGTAATATAGAATGCACGCATGCATCCGGTCAACCAACCTAGGGTTCAAGTTTACTAGGGGCCAGACTGACCTTGTGTCTGTGGCTACATAACCTGATGCGTAATACTGCATTCGGATTACGGCACGAAACTGTTTCAGGTTTTATCGATCGTCGCAAAAAAGTACTATTTAATACAACTAAATAATAATGTTTATTAGAATAATAAATATAAGCAAATGTATATAATCATTATTACAAAGTATCAACTACTTCAAATAAAACTAATTAATTTATTAAAACTCTAGAAGATATATTAATTACTCAATTTCTCAATTCCCTTTCGATAATAAAGACCTTCAATAATTCTTGTTTTTAAGGGTCATTCACTTATTATTAAATATTATTAATTCCAATTCTAGGTATATTTTCGAAATATAATAAGATATTTATTTAAGTTTATTAAATGTATCGGACTTTGTAAGAGTTTTTTTTTATTATAATTATATAAATACGTTCTAATTATATATGAATGTTGTTATGAAATTTAGTGCTACACAATAGAACAATTCCTCATTTAAGCTAAATTTTCTTTCTTTAACTAACATGGTTTGATTAATATTAAATGTTGAATATTTTCATTATGTCAGAATGAAGTTGTAAAGATTTTGTCATAGCCACCTATATTTTATTTGGAAATTATTAACGAATTACGAAATTACTTCGTTCCTTCGTAACGTTTAATGAAATAAAATTATTCAACTTACAAGTATATATATATATATATTAATGCATTGGAAAATAAGAAACTCAAGTTGATATTTTTCTTTCTTTCATTCAATAGTTGAATTAAGAATAACATCAATACCATTCCCAATTAATAAAAATACGTTTTCTATGTCATTTAAGTACTTAATCTTTAGTTGTTAACGTTTAATTCAGAAGAAACTTCTTTAATTTCATCTACATTTTCTTTGTTTTCTTTGTTAATAAGGTTTTCTAAATTTTCCAATTCACAGTAACATTATTTTCTCTGTATTAAGTTCAAATTTTGTTGCTATAAATGTTACCATTATTTCTGTTATAATAATTATCATTATTACAAGAACGAAAATAAAACAAATTTATAATTTTTACCATACAACTATGTGATTTTTATAATGTAGCAATATTACATTAAGTATAGTTATTATAAATTACATTAGTTTAAGGCATAATAATTAAAATTGACGAGCTCCTTCGACCGTGTGAATTATGTAAATGTATGTGAAAACTCGGATCATTCTACTAAAATGACAATTTATTTGTCACAAGTTGACAAATGATACTCTTCCAACTAATTGCAACACTCAACATCCATCGTTATAATTAACTCAATTTAAGTAATTCTGGTGTTAAAAAACCGTTTAATTAATTTAAATTGAAAGATCATTTTATATTTTTCTTATAATTGAAATTATTGAAATGATGATTTCAATTAATTTTCAAATAATTATATTTGCCGAAACAGTTAATAAATTAAGTTATGTAGTAATAAAAGAGAGAAAATACATCTATGCTCAAGCAAATATTGTTTAATATCTTACTAATGTGACATTAAATCAAGTTACAAAGAAGTTACATTGGTTAGAATTTATATTAACTCAGTTGTTTTCTCATTAAATCTTATAGTACATTGCCTTGGTACATACTAAAGTAAGATTCTCGTTATCCTTACAACTAATT
Organism: Nicrophorus orbicollis; assembly: GCA_018845635.1. Classification (NCBI taxonomy): domain Eukaryota; kingdom Metazoa; phylum Arthropoda; class Insecta; order Coleoptera; family Silphidae; genus Nicrophorus; species Nicrophorus orbicollis. The sequence goes on from JAFMTC010000277.1 coordinate 249,116, forward strand.
GCTAAACTTACAATGTTAAATGTTATAATTAACATAACTTTAATCTAGTTCTAAACAGTTGCTTGTTCAGTTTGTAGAAATGTCTCGTACGAAATTATATTTATCTATTTCTTAATTGTTATTTCATATTACTTTATTATAAGTGAATTGGCAATATTCAATGCTATAATTGTTGAAAATATTTGAAACTAAATTATACATTAATACTTTATTTCGGACAAATCGCAGATTTAGTGATTACGTTAACCCACCCCCATCCATGAGTAACTTTTTCACTTTTCGAACATCCAACTTAGGTCTCTCGGGAAAATCTTTTCGACTATTGCTCGCCTTTCCAGTAAAACTCTGGGTGGCTACCGTTTCCCTGTTATACAGTCCCATTACTAATTTTTGAATTATAGCTGCTTTATAGCACCATTATCGCCGATATCTGGGTATTGTTTGGTCCAATTGAAACTTTGTCTTCATCATCGTCACTCATTATCTTAGGTTTTAATGTAGCTTTTTCATCGTTTTTGGCAGCTTCTTCATAACTAGGTTCCTTTTACTCACAACTCACTAAACCTTTATTTTAAATGTTTGACATTTGCCTTTTACGTGAGTAACAGCAAATTCGCTGCCAAATATAACGTTGTGTACCTCCTTTTCCACTTCAATCATAACTTCCTCGACTAAATCGTAACAAAAATAATATTAGTTTTTGCAATTCAACAATATTTACATTTCTCAACTTACCAAATCTTCCAGATTCGTCTACAATACACAATTCTTCTCCCATCGCTCCTTGCTTTACTTTCACATCTCGTTGTTCTCTTCTATTACCTCTTCTTTTATTGGAATATCTTGATATTCCTCTTCTACGACTTCTTCTTTTATTTTAATACATTTTAATACAAAATAGTTAGTAACAAAGATTCAAAACTAAAATATAAAGTTTAGTTGCCCATTTTTTTGTAAGTTCAAAGTATTTTTTTTTGTTTAAAAATGTAAAATAGTTGAAGACTTGTGATAAGTGCAAAATCAAAAATTTCGAATGAAGACCCAAAAAAAAGTTTTACTATTTATACAAAAATTGACTGAGTGCTATCTCTATATTGCAGTAAAACTCCTCGTAATGCAATTATAAACATAGTTGAAGACTACTGCAAAATCAAAATGCATTAAATTTTATGTTACTATTATTTATTAATGTATTTCTATTCTATATTAACCACGAAGTTCTTGATTTGTAATGTAATTAATCGACCCTGGACTACTTTTTTTTTAGATTACAATCTTGATTTTTAATTACTATAATTATCTAAGTAATGTTTCATTAATTTGTAATTAAGCAGAACCTAATATTAACATCATAAACGATTTTATTTCCTGTTATTCCTTGAAAATAAAATCTATAGATTTTTTGCGATTTTCTTTCGTTTGCCCTAACTTGTATTTTATTACCAAGTATCTCATCGCAACTGAGGCGCACTTAAGAGTAGATTCCGACTTGCATTACAAATACTTCATTAATTTACTTCTAGAAAGTCTATAAACTTCGGCCCATAAATAATGCAAATTTACATGTTTATTAGAGGTGATGGAAAATTTATATTAAGGTTTAAGTGCACAAATATGAGGATTAGCGTATAAAATATAGCAAAAACGGGTGGTTATCTATTTTCTGCGAATTATTCATTCATATTTTTAGAATAAAATGTTAATAAATTCAAGGAAAACTTTCTACAAAGTTCTTCATATTGATGATATTATAAAAGAAATTACTATATTTGTTAATTACAAGTAAAACATTTTATTATAATATTGAAAATGTTAAATGGAAAGTCTTGATTATAAATATTGAATTAAGTTTTTAAGGGATTTCATACAATTTTCAGTAAGAAAAACTGTTACATCTAGTTATTAATATAATTATTTGTTCTTTAGTGATATTAACATTTCTTTGCGTATTTGCAAAACGGTGATTCCTCGCATGATATAGAGTTGATGTGTTTTCCATTACATAGCACTTCGTGTAGTAGCATTACACTCTGTTTTATTGCATTATGCGCGGTTCGTTATTCGTTTGAAAAGTCCGTTCACTAGAATTACAAGAATAACTGGTTGACTTTTCATATAATCATTCGTGGATGGATACACTTATTCCTTGCCGCAATCCTCAGCGCAATCAAAGATGTATTAGCATTACGTATCATTGTAGAAAATTGAACACAAGCTTAAGGTTTTTTGAATACGAAATAATTTAGTCTTCAAAATAAATTAAATATGTATTCCTTATGTACTTAATGTGATTGATTTTATATAATACCCCAACCAAAAGCATTTATAGTTTCTGAAAATGTTTAGTAGTTAGTTATAAATTGAAATGTTATAAACAAATTATTAATTTTTGTATTTTTTGATGGAGACAAATTAAAGTTAAATTTTGAACTTCAAAAACTGAAATAACACGAAATTATATGTCATAGTAATATTTCGACTATAGAAAGTGAAGATTCACTACAATAAAATTAGAAAATTTCAAAAGAAACCAAATTTTGATTGATCAAAATGAGTTCACAAAAACACATAAATGATCAGTTTTTCAGGTGAGTCTTTTTGTGCGTTATAATTGTTATATCCTCCATTTTGTACAGTTTTAAACAGTCCAAAGCGATTTTCCGCAATATGCGAGGCATTTTTGTATAATACTTATTGAAGTAAATTTGGGTTAATTGTAATTAATTATATATAATAAACAATTATATTTTAACTAACTAATTGTTATTACTGTATTATTTACTAAATATATTGTAAATAGGCTATTTAAAAAGTCAATTAATTAATGAGATAATGATTAGTAAACAATATGATGTTTCTTGGACAGATAATTAAAATTTGATGATCTTTATTAGTTGCTCATGATTTATGGTTTGCAAGCAACATTTTTTATTTACATTAATTGCTGTGCTCTTAGTAATTATCAACGATAATTAATTGTTTATGTTGAGCAGTATTGTTTTCGAGAAGAAAGTGTTGTGGAAAACGTGTTTACAGTTAGCTTTTCTTTATTATGTCGCAGAATCGTTTATCAATCTTATTGGAATGTTGATTAATAGTACTCGATTAAAGGTTAAATAAAAATAAGTGTACATTATTTGCAGAAGGGCTCATTAATTAATTTTGTATTTATATGTAAAGAGTCAAACATAAGAATAATATCATTTCTTGCAACAACAATTACATAAAGAAATACAAAGGAAATAAAAAATAAATTAAATAACATTGAGGAAAATGGCTATTGACCATAGGTCTTTCTGCCAGGACTCAAACATTTCTTATATTCAATTTCTCATAATTGTGTTAAAAGTGTTTTCTAATATTATTATTTTTGTTTCGATGTAGGAATCAATAAGCACTTCTCCTCGAATATGGTTTACACTTCTCTCCTAATAGAGGAAACTTGTTCTGAAAAGTATCTCCCTATATGAACGTTCCTCCCTTCGTATCCTTACCGAGATACACCATCCAAACAACCCGCTTCAAAACCCTCCGAATGACCTCTATTTTAAAACCAAAATTGTTCCAATCCTCGATAGATACCTCTCTCTTTCCCTTAAATCCGTCTCAAAATCCCTCTCCAAATGTTGTATCCCTAGAAATCCATGAACCCTTCCTAAATATAAGTATCAAAGACTAACCATATTCCAGTATCTATTATCCCTATAATTATGTCCATTCCCTTTCCCAGAAGCTGCCTTTTTTGTATAATGAGTTTTTTATCTCCTTCTTGTTCATCTAGTTTCTACTTTGTACATAATTTTCATAGGCGAAAAGACCAATGGTCGATAGCCCTTTGGCCAGCCTTTTCTTTTTATTATTATTATATTTGGTTTTATGTTTAGCGTTATATTTTGTTTTTATGACTGACAAATAAATTATATTATATTATTATAGAAAGCTTCAATGTTTCAATTTTGTTTAATTCAATTTTCTAATTTTATTACCTCTAATACTATTTATATGTAATATTTATTGCGCATCTTTTGTTATAAGTACTATTACGTAATTTTAATCAATTTATGATCACAATATGAAAATTGTCTTTTTTACATAGTTTATTTAATTACTTTGCTCATAACATCCACTATGAAAATTTATGAAAATGATATAATCTTTCAATAAGTCCACTATCGGATCTTAACAGTTTCCTTATAATAAATTATTTTTCTTATGATTCACAATGTTTATTTCCTTATTGAATTATAGATTGTTCTTATTATAAATAATATTTATATACATGAAAAGACCCAATGAAAGTGTATTCTGATTGAAGAAGGTATTCAGTTTATAATTCTAAAATATTGTTAATAACTGAAGTTAGAGAGTACGGTGGGTGAGGAAGCAATTCGCAGCGTGATTCATTCATCGACTCGTGACACGGAATTTTTGGTCCCCTCGAAAGCAACAATACCTTATGATATCTTTAAGGTATGAGTTATCTTTCAAAACTATTTTGTGGATACTTTTATGTTTTCCGGAACAATTGCCGATTTTGAACGTTCAGCATCATCAATGTTTGCATGGCAGCATTTACATTCTGCATACAAGTTAATAGTAGTTGATTTCCCTAGTGTAAAGTCTCCATAACGCTTATCAAGCCACTGTTTGGTTTCAACAGTATCTTTTCCCACCAAAAAAACAATGATTAACAACACACGAAACTCTGTATTATCCTTTGTTTTGAAAATTACGAAAGTAGTAGTGATGTTGTAACCTGTAAACTAATTGTCAGAATGTCATGAAATTTTGACACCTAACGTTTGAAGATTGGTTCTTAATAAACTTATTTAGTGATGAGTTATCTATAATCATATCTTAATATATTTTTATTCTATTTTGAGCAATTTGAACATAAATACTATTGCAAGGTTCATGCGCTTCTCGAGAATTGTTTATGAAAAAAGAATCAATACAAATAGGTGTAGATGCTTAAATGCACTCGAGTTGCAAGTAGTGAAGTGTTGCAGATTGCTGGGAGAGCGATATTTAAATTGATGATTTAATGACAACATAAATCTATTACACACCGCATCGGAATTGGCTCTAATAAGCGTATTTTCGTCGTTCCAATTATTTGCTCTTCGCGTTTTGTGTTGTCGCATTACCACTTCTTGTATTTCAGTTTGTTTGTTTATTTATCGGTGATGGCAATTTCGTCGTCGTCGTATTCAATTGGCATCGGCTGTGAAATTGCAGTGAAGGCCTCGATAACGGTCTCAAAATCAATTTCCAAACAAATTCAAATGGGCTCTGCGCGCATTCGTTCTTCCACTTGGAACGTAACTTGCAGCATTCTAATTTCACACGCAAATGCCCAACGGCCAACCTTCCCACTCTCTCTCACACACACACTCCAACACTCTCCTCTTCTCTCTCGATACATGCATGCACACGCCTCAATCCAATGCTTCTTCCTCCGCTCACCACGCAACAACACTTCTTCTTCCTCTTTGGTCACGTACCTAAGATATTCCTTCCACATGACCAAAACAACAACAGTTACCTCTGTGCGTATTACTATTTCTTTCCTGCGGTACGTCCACCTGGAATTACAGCGAACTGCAAACAGCCTCCCTCATAAATTGTGAATTTTACATATCACCGACAATTCATAAATCTATAACTAAAACCACGTTAAAAATATAAATAATTCTATAAAAACATGTATAACAACATATTTACGCAAACCATACGAATATTTCCTGCGACAAAGACTGTAGCTTTAAAGCAGTTACATTTGGAAGACTTAAATGTTAAAGATTGTTTTACGTGCAGGTAAAATTGCTTATACATCAATACCTCTCATCGTCCGGACTATTTGAAATCGTACTAATCGAGGAATCAAACACATTCAAAAACGAGTCTTGGAGGAATTATTTACATTACTAGAAAAATAATCAGATTAAAGTAAAACATTGTTGGTAAAACATATAGGACAATATGAAAACGGTTCGAGCATATACATATTTCACTGGGTTCCTTTCATTTGTTTTGCATTTTAAATAACTAAATCAATTTCGTGCAAAATTACCATCAATTATTTGGAATATCGAATTCCGGAACAAGTTTTTTTGTATTATTATTGCAGTAGCTCTCGTTTTACACATTTTTTTAATATATAAATTATTAAAAACACAAACTCACCATGATTTTAAACTCGTAACGAACATCAACCTTACCTTTATTTTTCTATTTTGTTAATTAAATATCAAATATCTATTGTAGATTTTGTGAAATAATCTATTTTTAATAGATATTTTTCTTGATATTTAATAATAATGTATTAATTGATTTTAATTACAATTCATTTGTATTGAAAATATCAAAATATTAAATTGGCAGGAAAGTAATTACGGTTTTGTAATGTGTATTAAAAGCAAAGTTCTAACGAATTAACTTTAATCAAATATTATAATTTAAGTTATATACAATGCCAATATATTTGTGAAAATTAATTGGAATTTAATATAAAATATGTATTGTAGATGTTATTTTTCCTAAGGAATCAATTATCAATTAATATTTTTCTTGTTATTTCATAAAGATATGCTTTTAATTATAATGTTTTTCTCGTAAATATCAAATTATTTATTTGGTAAGAATTTCCGTTGTTTTTTGTGGAATAAAACTCATAAACTCATAACAGAACATAGCACTATTTACGGCAGAAAACCCTATTTTCTTTGTATTTCTTTATTACTATTGTATTGAGTTTTTTATAGTTGTTGTTACGTTAAATTTCATTACCAATTTGAGAAAACCGAAATTACTTTCTTACTTTTAAAGATTAAAACACACATTCTATAAATTTGCAACTCATTTGAAAACATTGTTAGTCTAATTGATGTTGTAAATCAATTAATTACTTCAACCTATTATTAGATGTATATGTTAAATAAACGTAATAATTACTATAATTGACATAATTTTCCATTAAATCATATTTTATATTCACATTGAATACGATTTCATCGTAAGTATATAGAATTAACAAAAATAATTCATCCGAAAAAGGTGATGCAAATAATTAACATATATTAAGAGAAATGTACGATTAATAATCGTATTTTTCATCATTATACCCAACTTTTTTGCAATTATTTTTCAGTAGAATCAATTCAAATTAAGTCCAAAATAATGAATGCGTCCCGAGACGTGCGATTTGCATAATTGAAAAATTGCATATTTATAAAAGTGCAAGGAGATAAATCGTACGAATATATAAACACCGAATTTTTTCCAGCCGTTTATTTTCCTGGAATTAATGATGCAGATTGAGATACAAAGATACTATTGTGTTAATGCAGAAGTTGGGAGCGAGAAATCTGGATCTGCTCCTTTTTTGTGTAATATTTTGCTCGGGAATCGATGGCATTATCATCCTGCGTTCGCAGTTCTCCTGCGGACCCTCCTCCTACCTTCCTGCTGCATCTGCTGAATGATGGATGCTCCGCTGCATTATTTATACACGGCATTTTCGCTTAACATCGTGGTATCCATTTATCTCAGGAAATACTGTAGATTGGAAACTAAATTAGATTTACTGGCATCCACAAACCAATTGCTAACAACATACATAAGTAATAACAATGAATGTATTCAGGTGAAACGCTTGAAACAATAAAACTATTGTAAATTTTAACAAGAATCTGAATTATTATTATATTTATTTTAAAGTATAATAATTTATCAAAATGATGACAAAATTTGTTATTTTTGAGTAAATATTAGTATATCTAATAAGTAAATATAGACTAAGGATATAGTTTCAAACTCAATTAGCATTTGGGTGGACTTTTTGTATTGAATTTTGTTTTAAATTATCCACAAACTCTTATTTCTAGTTTAAAATATTTATAACAAATAAATAATTGAAAAGTATTCGAGGGACTAGTAAAATTGCTTCTGAAATGACCTTCGGGCCGTCAAGTTGAGACTGCTGGATAAGATATTCTGGACAAGTGGTTTCCAAATTGTGGCCCTCGGGCCAATACCGGCCCGTGCGCAACTATAGTCCGGCCCGCAACAGTCTCAGTGGAGGAGTCAATGTAGACATGTTAAAAACTACTACTATATAAAGAAATAGACTATACAAATTTAGTATCTGGTCCATCAATTACAGTATAGAATTTATTTATAAAAAAAATAAACCAAGAGTAACAGATGAAAAGAAATGTCATTCCTATAGAAATGCCAACAAGCGCTAATAAAAAAATTCCATAACTGCCTTTGATAATAACACTCATTTTTTTTATATATATAATTTTATATATTTATTATTTTGCTTCAATTTACAACAAAGGTCACAGCTTATATAAAGATAGAAAAAATGCATTGTAAATATAATGCTGTGGGAAATTAACATCAAGTTAATTATTAAAGTGAGAAAAAAAATGTATACGGAACTAATTGCGTTTAAATATCAATTAAGATGGAGTAATGCGAAGAAAAAAATTGCATAGGAACAGTGAACAATAAAAAAGTATATACTTATTTATTTATATATATTATTTGTCGTATTAATTGACTTTGTTTTCAAGCATTGTTAATGAGTCTCGTTTTTCAATTAGCACGTACAGCGGTTATTACACTAATTAACCCCTTCCGACCCGTAGCTCTGGAGAGAAGAAAACATAAATAAAACATATATGAGTTTTAATTTACATGGATCTAGTAGACCCGAGGGACATTCTAATGACCATCGAGAATATAACAAATGATGGAAGTGCATACCGCAGTTTTTGCTTTATTTATGTTTTTATAAAATTTTATTCGAAAAAGTGTATTTGCATGTTTTTTTTATGAAATATTTATTAGTTAATTATTGTATAAATGTTAATTATGAACATTTCATCGGTTTTTTGAGCATAAATTCTTAAGAAGAATTTCAAATTGTAAATAATATTAACTACCTTTTATGCCTCTAGGAAAGGGAAATAACAAATTTATAGGGACAATAGGGTACGTGTGGAATACTTATATTCAAGAGGGGTTGATGGATTTCGAGAGAAACAAAATTTGGAGAGAGAGGATTTGGAGAGAGTATTTTGAGATCAATTTAAGGAAAAGGGAGAAGTATCTATCGAGGACTGGTACAATTTTGGTTTTGGAATGGAGGTCATTGGGAGGGTTGTTTGGATGGCGGATCGTGGTAAGGATGTGAAGGGAGGAACGTTTGGATACGAAGAGACTTTTCAGAACAGGGTTCCGGCATTGGGAGAAAAAGGAGAAACCATATTCGAGGATTGCACGGCAAATGTATTTATAGATGGTTTTTTACATTTGATTGATATTGCAGAACTACGGAATATATTTTGGATTTGGGTTCTTTTGAGAACGAGTTAAGGTTGAGTTTTGGATCTAGGTATTTCACGGAGAGCTACGGGTAGACGGAAAGGTTTCCAAAAGTAATATGATGAGAGGATGATGTAATGCGGTGGTAGGGAAAGTTTGAAACTATTATTTTAAAAACTTTGTTCATTTTTATCAAAATACAATAATTAGTGAACAAATAAACATTTAAAACATATTTATTAAGTAAAGTAATTAAAAGTATTACAAAGGGTTATTGTTAATAAGTGTAGAAGATAAGATAAGTTTTCGGCCATTAAAAATTAATTACTGATTTTCTAATTTAAATATAACACATTTCTTATATTCAATCCATAATAAGTGCCTTATTTTACGAAAATCCGTTTCACAGAACAGTAATCAAATCTATTTGTGTTTTATTATTATTTTCACGTATAATTGCTTTACATCTTTATCGTCTTGTGAAATATGCTCCTTTCTAAACTTTAAGAATCTTTATAACATTACACTCGAATAAAGTTCGAGGTAAACAATTTTCCGGGCATTAATGACTTCGTCTTTATTGGATATTACTTTGAAAAAGTTTACAGATGTTTTCGCGTTCGTTTGCAGCGGCCGCAGCTGCAGATAAAGCACAGCTTTCGATCACACATAGCCGTGTATCAGAAACCAAGCAACACGAGATTTTCCTGATAAAGAACTTATTTTGCGCGCCGTCGTTCGCAGGCATCAATAAACATCTCGTAAATCAAGCGCTCAGGAAATATTCCCTCACCTTCTCTCGCAACGAGGGAAATTCTTTTCCCCCTCAAGTAATATAAATATCCTGCAAATATCCAGTTCCACGTACATTTGTCACGGCGAATAACATTTCATTCTTACAAATGCTGACGCTTATTTCATTCGTAATTCTTTGATTGAATCAAAACGAATGATACATTGCTTATTTCTACATGATTTATTTAATTAAATGAGTATTTTAGAATAGAGGATTTGGAGTGCTTTTTTTTCTATTAAAATTTTAGGATTTTGCCTTTGTGGTTGTATTTCAAATAACAAAGACTTGATTTAATACTCAAAAGATCCAATCATTTATAAAGCTTTTTATAATGTGCAGGATTATAGAAAGGAAATTCACCCTACAAATTTGATTTTCTCCCTCTTAAGAGCTGCGCGTATTCATTTCATGTTTGTAAGTATCATGTAATACCTGTTACACAAATAAATATATTTTATCATTGCTTATATACAAAAATACATGCGACTTCGATTGATGTTGATTCATTACCTTACGGTTTTAAAAGACAAAATTAAAATAAGTTCTAAGAATTTCCTACAAAAAACTATTTTCTCTTTTACAATCAAGTCTGTTGTTTTAAGTCATCGTTTAGTACGATTTAAAACAGTAAAATTAGAGGAAACTATTAACCGCACTATGCGAGGTATTGCTGTAATTTAATGTTCTATCATCTACTAAATATGAACACTCGGAGTTACAAATAAATAAATAATTTATAAATTTCAGAACGACGTTGAATTAGCTCATAAGAGAAACATTACTATTAAGTTAATGCAACAAACATCATCATTTATTACAAACTTTTGACATTTCTGCTATTGTAAAGTAATTTTATAATACTATTTTAACATATTTCAATCTTTAACAAATTGCGTATTTCAAATTAACATAACTGACGTAATGTTTGTAAATTATTATTTTTTAGATTTGTTTCATTACTATTTATTGTTGTTTAAAAATCTTTTGTTTTGCTTGTTTATGGCTGTTGTAATAATGTCATTTTTATGCAACATTATTTAACAATAATTTTACAAGTCTTTCTATCTGTTTAAGGCTTCAAAATTTCATTTCTATATTAATATTAAACAAAATTTATTATATTCTTAGTACAAAATGCTATTGACATCGCTTATTTATCTATTTTTTAAAATAATTATTGTAAAAAGTAGATGAACTGTAATTACATTCTTTGCTAAATGACTGTATTAGATTTTCTATTAATTTACATATTTATGTTCTGCAGAATAAATGAAATTCATACATTTAGAATGTTCCAGAAAACAAATTAATTTATAAATTATTAGCGGCATAATGATTTAATACTAATTTAGTAGTAGAAAGTATTCGTGAGCTACAAATCAAAAATGGACCAGTGACAGTGTACAATTTATTGTGTATTCGTTTCCATTGTTACAAACAATAAATCAAATTTTAAAAAAAGAATCAAAATGGTATAAATTATAATCAAGTGTGTCCTAACAAAAATGAAATGTTGTTAATGTTAACTGTTTCATTTTAAATATTTCAAATAATATTATGTAAAAATTATCGAAAGCTTTAATTTTGAGTTGATTTATTTTTATATAATTTATTTAAACATATTTATTGAACCAAATGACTATTAACTGACGTCTAGTATTTTGGTATTTTTGATTAAGGATAATTTGCATATATTTCATCTACTAATTAAAGAACATCTGAAAAATCTCTACGCACTCATAAAGTTAACAATATATTAATATTATTTTGAAGTTTCGTAATTATATATGTTGGCATTGTAGAATTTTATAGAATAACAGAAGAAATACGATTTCTTTCCGTACATTTAAATATTGTTAAACTGAAAAAGAACTGTAATAAACATGAATCAATGTACAAAATCTTATAAATAAATATGAGAAAAAAAAATACAACAAAAATTGATATTTATTGTAAACTTTTAACATTTCAACTATTATTTATTAAAAAATGAGCCGAATAATTTTATCAATTTAATTTATTTCCTTCATTTCAGAATTTATCACTTTTACTTGAATATTTCATTTTTCTAATAATAAAATAATATATTGGCCAGTAAATAAAAAAAAACATAATATTCTAAATATAAATAAATAATAGTAACAGGAATAAGGTACAAAAATAAACAAAAATAGATAATTTTAAATTATAAAAACAATAACTAAAGGTTGTTCAAAGGGCTATCAACATTGGTCTTTCCGCCTATGAATATTATAATAAAAGAAGATGGTTTTGGTTTACACGAGGTCATATGGAGCGGGTTGTTTGGAAGGCGAATCCTGGTTGGGATACGAAGGGACGAACGTTCGGAAACAGAGAGATTTTTTAAAACAGGGTTTCGGTAGTATGTGAAAAGGGGAAACGGGGGTTGAACGGCAGATGGATATATAAATAGAGTTTTTACATTGGATGGATATTTCTGAACTATGGAATATTAGGGGACGGAAGTGGCGAGACCTTCTCTTTATTTTGGGTTTGAGTTCTTTGGAATGGGAGTTAAGATTGAGTTTTGGATCAAACAGGATTCTAAAGTATTTTACAGAGGGCGACGGGTAAATGGGATGGCTACTAAATGTCCTAAAGGATGAAGTAATACGGTAGTAGGGAATAAGAAGTTTTGTTTTGGAAGGATTTATTTTTAGACGCCACTTGTTGTATCAGTATAAGGATGTGGAGAGGAGGTTTTCTAGAGAAGTTTTAAGAGAAGAAGCATAGAAAAATCAAGGTTTGATTGAGGACAAATTCTAGAATGAGTTTGTAAATTTATTATTAATTAAATTTTCATTGAGTTGCAACGAGTACCCGGATTGATTGAATGGTTTTTGTTATAGTTATGGATTTAGTAAATATAGATTACTGTCATTAATTGTTTAAAATGTTTCCAAATTGTTTATCCATTACTAAATAACATATTTTCCGTACATTATAAATTTGTAAAATGACCATGGTCATGATTACAGATAATGAACATTGTTGTGGATTCCTCTAAATGAAATAAAACATTAGATAGGCGTTGATTTTGTTTTAAATAAATATGTCAGTTATGTGTCCAAAAAATAGAAAATTGTGGCCAAATTCCAATGTTTGTAGATTTATTATTAATTCAATTTTCATTGAATAAGTTTTCCGCATTGATTAAATAGCATTTGCAGTAGTCATGGATTTAGAAAACTTGTATTAATGAATATAATGTTTACGTCGGTTAGGTGTCAATCAGGAAATGGAAAGTTGTGGAGCGATTCCAGAGTGAGTTATAGAATTATCATTAATTAGATTTTCATTGAGTTTTGCGGAATTTTCCGGAACGAATGGTATTTGTTGTGGTTATGGATTTAGAAAATATAGATTACTGACTTTAATTGTTTAAAATGTTTCTAAATTGTTTATCCATTACCAAATAACATATCTTCCGTATATTATCAATTTAAAAATGACCATGGTCATGATTACAGATCATGAACATTGTTGTGGATTCTTCTAAATGAAATAAAACATTAGGTAGGCGTTGATTTTGTTTTAAATAAATATGTCAGTTGTCCTTCAAAACATAGAAAATTGTGGACAAATTCCAGAGTTTGTAGATTTATTATTAATTCAATTTTCATTGAATGAGTTTACCGCATTGATTAAATAGTATTTGTAGTAGCCAAGGATTTAGAAAATTTGTGTTAATAAGGTTTACGTCGGTTAGGTGTCAATCAGGAAATGGAAAGTTTTGGAGCGATTCCAGAGTGAGTTATAGAAGTATTATTAATTAGATTTTCATTGAGTTTCGCTGAATTTTCCGGAACGAATGGTATTTATTGTGGTTATGGATTTAGACAATATAGATTACTGACTTTAAATGTTTAAAATGTTTCTAAATTGTTTATCCATTACTAAATAACATATCTTCCGTATATTATAAATTTAAAAATAACCATGGTCATGATTACAGATCATGAACATTGTTGTGGATTCCTCTAAATGAAATAAAACATTACTTAGGCGTTGATTTTGTTTTAAATAAATATGTCAGTTATGTGTCCAAAAAATAGAAAATTGTGGACAAATTCCAATGTTTGTCGATTTATTATTAATTCAATTTTCATTGAATAAGTTTTCCGCATTGATTAAATAGCATTTGCAGTAGTAGTAATTTGTATTAATGAATATAAGGTTTACGTCGGTTAGGTTTTAATCAGGAAATGGAAAGTTTTGGAGCAATTCCAGAGTGAGTTTATAGAATTATTATTAATTAGATTTTCATTAAGTTTCGCGAAATTTTCCGGAACGAATGGTATTTGTTGTGGTTATTGATTTAGAAAATATAGATTACTGACTTTAATAGTTTAAAATGTTTCTAAATTGTTTATCCATTACTTAATAAAATATCTTCCGTTTATCATAAATTTTAAAATGACCATGGTCATGATTACAGATCATGAACATTGTTGTGGATTCCTCTAAATCAAATAAAACATTAGGTAGGCGGTGATTTTGTTTTAAATAAATATGTCAGTTGTGCCTTCAAAAAATAGGTTTACGTTTACGTCGGTTAGGTGTCAATCAGGAAATGGAAAGTTGTAGAGCGATTCCAGAGTGAGTTATAGAATTATTATTAATTAGATTTTCATTGAGTTTCGCGGAATTTTCCGGAATGAATGGTATTTGTTGTGGTTATGGATTTAGAAAAAGTCTGTATATTAGTAGGTGAGCGTACATGCATTTGTATGTCATATGATTGTTGCGATCATCTGCTGCGTCGCGCGCGTGAGACTGTGTGTGTATGTGTGCGAGAGTGCGTATTACGTAAAAAAGTCGTCATTGAATGCAGGCAGATGTCATTTACCCATAAAGTAAATTATGTAATTGTGCATCGGCGGCGAGCGGCCAATGAACGACGCGTTGCCGCATGCAGCGCGGGGCGAGGCGCGTGCGCGGTCCGCGTCTCGGCGGCGGCGGCAAAAAGAGCGGCATCGGCGGCGGCGGCGGCGAGAGCGGCGCGTG
>JAFMTC010000277.1:264352-286780 GCA_018845635.1 Nicrophorus orbicollis
GGTCTGTGCACGGGAGAAACACTGAGCAATGTTCTCGAGAATACAATAACAAAGCGCAACGACAATTGCGTGGAATCAGTGAAAACGGACAGCGCGCTCGACAGTGCTTGTGTCACAGTGGATACCTTTTATGGTCGCAGTGATGGTGCCAAGTTATATGGGAATTTGTGTGTGAAGGGCCCTAATAATAAGCATGAGGATATATTGGATATAAATATGCCTTCTCCCGCGGACGAGGACTGCAGGAAAAAGAGATGCGTCGACAGATACGACAGCTCCGAATCCTCAGACAGGTAAGAACGGCGGGCCACGGCCGAAAAACCCATCCGTCTCTTATAGGAGCCACTCGGCGGCACCACCACCGGTACCCATCGCAACGTAAACAAACTGCACTCATTTATTTATAAACAAATCGACCACTTCCCCACACGGACGGACGCACGCAGCACACGCCGATCTTTTATTTATTCTATTCCTCTTCATTTCACACAAAGCCAGAACCAAATTCACCACTTCAAACGTTATCTTTCATCCCACATGTACAAGCATGACAATCGAATGCAACGCTAAATCAAATAAATACAGAACACACTCCCTCATTTATTGAACGCCGAAACGTTATTTTCATTCAAGATTTCCAATTGAAAATTTTCGACCGGAAGTTTCATCAATTCTCGCAGCTCCCCCATTTTCCCCAATTCAAACTTCCGTTCACATGTAATACCCCAGTGGCGTTTCTTCATTCGGTCATGGTAACCAAAAACACAGGAAACCATCCATAATGTTTACTTAAAACGCCCCAAAATGTAAAATCAACTTTTCAAAAAAATATTTGCTTTTCCGTAATTATAAATTAATTAAATTAAATAAACAATAACAGCAGTACATTAACATAATGTTGTCAATACCAGACAATATAAATTACAACTTAATTGATTGAGAAGTTCATATTTATTTGTTATTCATGTTAATACAAAGTATTACTAATAATGTAATTCATATTAACAAGTCGGTATAATAATGATGACTAAAAATTGTAAGTAAACTAATTATAATTTTTGTTTAGTAAACTATGTGATGAGTTAATTTACAATTTCTTGTTTATTAATTGCGATTAAAATACTGACTTATTTCTAATTGGACTTTTGCATTCTAAATATGATATTTCAAAATTTGTAAATGATTCCATACATTTTCCATAGTAAATTAAATATAAAATGAACATTATATCTTATTGAATCAAATTTACAAATAACAAAACAAAAATATGTAATTCAAATACGTTAAGTTTCGTAAACTATAGTAATTGTGTAATAAGTTTAATTAAAGTTTACAATTAATATTATTATTACAAGAATTGATGACTGAAATACTATGGAGTTGTTGAAAACTTCTATTTTTTAATTACAAGAATGTATTTTGCTTTACTTTTCCATTAAATATAACTCATATTTATATTACTAAAAATAGATAAATCAAATTAGAAATATTTTATGTTTGATAATAATAGTTATTTACTTGCAATAAATTTTAATATAGGAATTAAATATGTATATATAAACTTAATGAGAATCATGTAAAATATAATAATTATGCATAATGATTCAAATTATATACTTAAAAAATACATAATTATTAGTTTAATCATATTTTCAAATATTTTTACAACTTTTATTTATAACATTAAAAAGCATTAATGAAACAATATTTAATAAATTGTGCAAAATAATAACAATCCTTCTATTAAATGATTATTATTATGTACACATATTTTTTTTATAATAATATTCGATAACCGGCTTAAAATTAGTTCCTTTAATTGTTTTAATTACATCTTACAAAAGTTTCATGTATACGTGTTTCCAGGTAAATATGGGAACTACCACAATTATGAGTCGTAAATAACATTTTCATCATTGTTTTATTTAATTGCTTGTGCATTTCCAGTTAAATAAGACGATTCGAGACACATACTATAAAAGTATAGCGCAACTATTTTGATGTTCTGAATTACATTGCCACCTTAATTAGAATTAGATAAGAAATACTTATAATTTTGTATTGTTATATTAATTGGAACAAATGTTGGAATCCGAAGAAATATCTGCTTCTTTCCAAATATAATTAATTGGTTTTTAATGTGTTGCATTATTCAAATCTTAAGTTGATCGGAATTTGCATTTTTTCAATATATATGTAGAATTAATCACAGTTGGTAATGGAAACATGCTATACTACATTATAAATCATATTAAGAAATAGTAAACACATATTGGATATCTTTTAACTTCACAAACTATCCGTTTTATTTTTGATGTAATCAATTATAATCTACTTGAATTGGTATTTGTACTTGACTTCGTATTTACATATTCGTCTTATTAAACTAAATTATATAAATACATTATTCAACTTTCATAATTTGTCAATTATCGGGTTTGATTGATATCGGGCGTTCTAAATTGTGTATGGTATTTCGAAATTTGTATAAGATTCGATACATTTTCCCACAGTAAATTAAATTAAAAAAAAATAAACATTCTATCTATATTATTGAATGCAAGTGTATAAATAACTAAAAAATACCATTTGTAAATCAAATATGTTAAGTAATAAGCTGAATGCAAATGGTGTGCATGGAAACCTTGGTAATATTAATGTTTCATGGATAGGAGTGAATATCTAAAGAAACTGGCTGGAAAATCATCGGGTAAATGGTAACCTCAGGATACCTAAAGGAAAGCAATAAATAAGTGAAATATTAGCATACAAGGTGCTTTTCTTCTTCCTTGTTCTCATTTAATGCTTCCTTCGGTAACGTAATTCAAAGTTGAATACCACACATGATAAATCTGACGTGTTGCTTCCAACCTAATGAATATTAATCGAGGAAGTGAAAAATGTTTTAATTTTAGTTTCAAATTTTAAATTACACGAACGAAAGAATACATAATAATAATAGATGCGGCTATTACACATACGAAGCACATCCACAATACAAACATCTTGGAACTCCAGTTCGATATTAATTATTAATAAGTAATATACATATTTCATTAATCTAAATGAATTTCATGTACGTGATTTCATTGATATAATTACATTAACATCAAATTCGAAGAAATTGTTATCCAATATTCTATTTCCATCGGTTTCCATGAGTTAATTTAAAACATGAAATTAAAGTGTATGTTTTACGAATTGTTACAATGAATCACGTATTTCCATTCATTCGTTATTCATGCAGTTTATTGTTGTACATTCCCAGATTTAAGGAAAATCAGTTTCATCTATTTATATTTTTTTTAGGGGGAAAAACTGTGCGCGTCGTTGCATTCCGAGTATTTCCGTTCCGGAATTTACAAATAAATAATTATTTTCACGGAAAAACTCCTGGAAAATTGTGTTGCCTCTGGGTTTTTTTTCTCACCTCACCTCTTTTGCATCCAGACACATGTGAGATGCCATGTAGCGTCCACCGAGCGCTGAGTGAAGAAAATTGCAACGTGTTAAGTGGATGCGGTGTATCAATTACTTTCTACCAATAAATTGTGTAAGTGGGATAATCGCAATTTCCAGAAGATGATAATTTGATCTCATGTCGAAGAGAGTGTACTACAAATTACACAGTTGTATATTTATGTCACTCGGCTCGAGTAAACGCGTCTTAATAACAGCCGTTCCAATTTGTTGCACAAATATTTAATGATCTTTTACCAATGTTAATTAGATCGTCAGTGTGAAAAGCATACAGAATAAGAAGAAAACGTTGAAGTGAAAAAAAAATAATAAAATAACGTTTACGATTAATTTCAATACGTGATTTGCATTGAAATGATTGCCGTGTATATTTCATTTAATTTAATTAAAAGAGTGCAAGCACAATTCGCAAATTGTATTTACGTGATCCGAGTGCGATTCCGAAATAAACCCGTTCGATAATTCGTTCAACGAGTACATCATAATTATCACCAGGCGCTATACCCGTTTATATATATATATATATATCGTATCATTTTTTGTTGTTCGGTTTGTTTTGAGTAAATAAGTGTCGGCTAAATATATATGCACACGTATAAATGCAGACCATGTGGATGTAATCTTTGTGTGTCTCTCGACAGTGCAAATAAAAGCGTACAGCAGCCGGATTACGACTGGAATCGATTAATGTGTAGAATTTATATAAATATATTTCCATATGCATGTGCATATTTATATGTGGATAGAGAGAGATACATATTTGCGATGCTTAAACGCGCGATTTGCATACAGCGTAGATTTTATACACTCATTCACGTGTTTCGGAGACCCGCAAAAAAAAGTAAGAGACGAGTAAACACAACGTAATATTTTGTTTGTTTCTCGTTTCTTTTATTCTTTTCTTGTGTGTGCTACCGAAGGTTACATTACGATTCGCCTTTTGTTGGTATAACGTTCCGCTTCCTTTTAAACTCTCGATTCATTAATTTTGCTAGAGGATTACAAGATTGTTTATTTGTATATTTCCGTTTGCTGTTTCCAATCTATTTGCAGTTCAAATTAGCATTATTGATGAATGTGTAATAAGTGTATTGATTTCCGCCTGCTGAATTATTACATCTGTAAGAAAAACGTCAAAATCAACTGGTTTAACACTTGTAACTTTTGATTAACCTTAATTTATAATGTGGATTTCACTATGTTTGCATAAATACCTTGTAAAATACATTGAATGTAGTGTAGATGTAATTGGTAAATTTACAAATTAGATTTTGTTAATTTCACTTTTGTTCAATTTATATAATCAGGAGTTTTGCATCAATGGAATTTTCCTTTAAAGCGATGAGCGTGGTAAACCCATACCTCGGTTTACGGCCTAGATACATTCTACGAAACTTGGCCGTATAATGAATCATTTATTGCGCTTGCGCATGATTGGCAACATGTAGATATATCGATATGGAAAACAAGTTTTGTTTGCCGTTATAGGGAAAATTTAGGCCGTAAATCGAAAACGTGCCTTAATTGAAGAGGGCCGTTATAGCGAAACGCCGAATAAAGAGAGGACGAGGTATGGGTGTATTTATATGTTTATTAATAGTAAATACTTAAGTTTGGATTGATAATAATTATTTATTTTTTGGTCAAGTTAACCTCTGGTTCCTATTTCCGCTTACCCGTAATAACTTTTACGAATTACATCACTATTTTTGTAAACATATCCGGATAAATTCGCAAATAAAAATCATTTTTTAACATAATTTTTCATGTTATATTAAGTTACGTATCGATAAAACATGAAGTACAACATAACTGATACATACATACTTTTTTGGTTGAATTTAACGAAATAAACTGAACTAAAACTATTATAACATTGCAATTTAATAAAACCCATATAAGATACATTTAATTCTGCAAATATTTTGATAGGATTTATTTATATTTATTTTCAAAGTATGTGCATATTTTAATTTCCCATTTAATATATAATATAGTCATTTGAAAAGAGGCTTACGTAATTTTTCGATCGAAGGTTGCTTTCATAACGACTCTATGAACTCAATTAATAGTAGCGCGAATTAGTCTCGCTTGATCATGCATATTTATATTGTACTTTATTTCTGTCAAGTTTTATATTACGTTTTTTTTTCCATACAAAATAATTAATAATTGTAATTATGATTAATTTGTTTTGTAGTTTTGCGGTTTTAACACATTACGTGAAGATTATTAAACGATTTATGTATACTTTTTAAAGAAAAGAATCTAATTAATTATAATTACCAATTACTTGATGAAATAAGAGATATATATAATTTTATTCGTATTTTAATAATAAACCATAAGCAATTTTTTCTAGGTAAAAAGTTGGAAAAATACAGTAGTTGTTCACAATTATATGTTTCTATTTGTTGCTATAAATCTACGCTTTTCTAGAATATATGTAAAGGATACCGGACACATCCATCTCGAGTTTGTGCACCACGTGTTTCTTATATCATGAAATGGACGTCGTTTAATTTAAATTGATAAACATAAATATTTCTGAAACATGGCTTTCACTCGGATTGTGTGTGTCACGAATATCAGAAAAATACAATGTAAATAAATTGAAATGTGTATTAGTAATGTATTTTTCTTCTTCGTTTTCGATAAACGGAAATGCTTAATTCTACGATTACTAGTCATGGGCGTTACGTGGTGGTGGTTCGAGCATGAATCATTCATAAATGTATTTTGATAATTTGTTTAAATCATCGAAAGCGAATGAACGTCATACGTGAGCAACATATTGAACTATCTACGAACGTAGAAATATGTTTCCATCCACAGTTACATCATTTCCGCAGATGTAATCCAATTCTGATTTTAACATTCATAGTAAACGTTTATTGTGAAATAAACCGTTTAATTATATCATTTGCGCACTTTCATGGAATCTTTACATGCGCCCTGAAAAAAAATTAATGTATTTCAGTTTGATCCGAAAGGTCGCAGTAATTGGAAAATGTTTGATTTGACACGGAATAACCTCTTGTTCGAGCTAGATATGTTCTTGAACTCCGCTTTTATCGTCGACTATTAAGCATAATAAACTTATTATTACATAGAATCGTTATCGCCCAATTAATGTTATGCTACGGCTAATAATAATACTCGGAATAGAAAAATCGGGCTTCCTCTTGTTTTCATCCATCGGAAAATTATAACCGAAGATACGTTATCACCAGACGATAACAGTATGAAGAACGTTGCAAGCATCCAATGGATATTTAAATTTAGGAAGTTAAAGTTGACATTAACTGCAATAGTAAACTGCGGATAATGCGGACAGGAAAGCAGCTTCGGTGTAAAACTATTACGGCTGTCATTTCGTATGGCGAACAGCAAATAAACTGCCATTTAAATTTAAAATTACATAACCGAATGCGTACACATCTCAACGCGGCCGTTGATCTTAACTTATAGATATTGTGAATCCATTAGTCATATTTTCAATTCGATTAATTAATTATTTCGCTTTACAAAAGGATAGTTTTTTTAACGCAATGAAAAGGATCTGCTTAATCCTTTTAAGGCTTTTCGTTTATAACGGTTTCAGCAAGGTCATTTGTTGTGTATTTTTTGTTGTTAATGGAATTTAAATA
Source organism: Nicrophorus orbicollis (assembly GCA_018845635.1). Lineage (NCBI taxonomy): Eukaryota > Metazoa > Arthropoda > Insecta > Coleoptera > Silphidae > Nicrophorus > Nicrophorus orbicollis. The sequence continues at coordinate 271,483 of JAFMTC010000277.1, forward strand.
ACTTTAAAGTGAAAACTGTTTGTAATTGCAACACTTAAATTCAGCATTATTATTTATTGTGTTACCTTTATTTGTAATATGTGCACTATATTTGTTTATATAATCCATTTATTCATGAGTTTCATGAAAATTTTAAAAGGTAAATTCAAATCTTTCGTAATGAAATACAAAAGTTTAATAATTTTATTCTTTTTTGTAGTCTGTTCTAGTAATATTTTCAGTATAATATTTTAAATATAAAAGTAAATATTTAAAATTTGGATCAAAGGTGTTTAGGATGTGATTCGGATGATCCAAACATAATAAATTACAGTATTTATTGCAAGACGGAAACGAAATATAAGAGTAATTTGTAAATAAACAAATCGAATGTTTCCGAGGCTGTTGACCTTCCATCATACTATAAATACCAATATGAACAAACGCGAGAGAAGGCTGCAGAGCGAAGCCAAAAAATTATAAACTCACGACGATTCATCATATTTGTTTTAGATTAATTGAATGAATTAGCATTGGGAATTCGAGTGATGCTCGTTTGTTATGCAAAATTGAGGGCATTCGTCCATTAATCAACGCAGAAAAAGCGGCTTGCATCTCGCCGTTTAATTGATATTAATATCAAAGATGGTAATCTCACATCCTTTTCAGACCGAAATGATGCTTTTAGTATTCCCAAGATCACAAATATACTGAGTAGAATAATTTAATAGGATTACGCGTTTACAGGAGAATATACGCACTGCTTTATTCCACAACAATAAATGATTACGGATTCCTGTGCCGTACGGAATCATCATTAGCATCGGTCGTTGGGGATATAACCACTTTGTTGGAGCCGAATCCAAAAGGTTTATTTGAATCTGATACAACGTCAGTTCTTATATTATTTTGGATAATTCCAAGAAGTATCCGGTTTTCAAGTTGGTTATGTAATCAAGTATTTAACAGATGCGACGGAGTAGAACGCATCATATGAATCAAGGAATAGTTATGCCACGGTATGAAAACTGATTGAAAACAATATTGTTGTTATTAAATAAACTTGTATCATTTAGTTTATGTCATTTAGCAACAAATGGAATCTGTTGTTTAGCAATTGATTAGATAAGAAATATGATGAATCATTGTTTAAGTAGTCTAATTGTAAGCAAAATAATTGTATTTAAATTGTTACGTTTATGAATCGTAATGACTAATACGGTTAATCATTTCTATCGTAAACGAAGAAATAAAGTAAAACTGCGCGATTAATGTGTTACGAACGCCGATCGTTTATTTATTTATTTCTCCGCTTTTGTTCTTTGCACTGTATTTGCATACTGAATGTACAATTTGGAATACAATATACTTATTATACAATTAATGATATATAAATATACATACATGTGTTTCAAGTGGACGTCGTGTAATTTATAGTAGTAGGATGGAAATGCCGGGCCAATTTAATAAAATGTATGACTACAATTTATGCAATTCTTTAAAGGCGACTTGCAGCTGATGACCACCATCGATTGAAGCACGTCGGCGGTGCAGCCGTTCCGATTCTGCACATTTTGCTTCGCTATTATCCTTAGGCAGACCCGACGGACATTAAGGAAGAGAGAACAAAAGTCGTTGGTGGTTCCGCTAAGATTCCGGTTTTTCAGACGCAGAAAACAAAACACTGAAGCTAAAGAAATGTTCGCATTAAAAGCGTTTTTCATTTGTTGAAAACTATTTCTTTCTTTTTTATCATCTATTACTTTCTGTGGTAAATGGAAGTTATTAAAAATAAATAAGATTTATATTGATTACAATAGTAACCAGTCATAAACAGTAATATATGAACAAAAACCATTCAAATATCTAATACGTTTTTTGGTTTAAGTAAAGTACTTTGCGAATGATGCAATTGTATCCCGTTTAATGTAGTCTTAAACTGTTTTACAATGTACAGATTCTATAATACTGAAACATTACTATGGAAGCATGGACTGGACATCCTGGTACAAACGGAAACCAATGAGCGGAAATGCAGGAATCGAGAAGTTCTGGACTTCTGCCAAAGCGGATTAAATCAAACTAAGCTCGAAGACCATTTGCAACAGACTATGCTTAAAGTATACATGTTACTAAACTTCTTTTTATTATCGTGAATTAGCAATCTTCAAGAAGAGATAATCCCTGTTATTGCGATTAAAACTTCTGAAAATGAGAATTGTCACATATAACATTGAAATTATTTACATAAAATCAAGATTATGGTTTAAACAAATATCCTTTATAGTTATTTAAAGATTAACTGATTATTTACTAGATTAGTTAGAACAGATTAGTATTGAGGACAATTTAATTAAAGCCTACGATGTAAATACAGATGAAATTATTATGTGTTTCTTCTTACGAAAGCGATGCAGACTACCATTATGTTATGCATATTAAGACACCCACTAAGACCACTAATTTATGTATAATTCTGCTAAATTTACTCATTTGAAATATCAAAGCTTAAGTTCTGCATTCTCAATTCGCTGAGCATTAACTTAGCGCATTGCATGCATGACAGACACTAACGTCACTGTTAAAATGGCACACAACAAAACTCCGTGCGCATATTAAATAAACGTTTGTAGTATAAACAATGCTTTCCGCTTTGTTTATTAGCATTATAGCATCTTTTTATTAACACACATATCTTTTATTTTAAATTTGTACGTGATTTATTAATATATTTATTAATATTACTAAACATAATTATTTGTATATAATATTGAAGTATTTATCAAATTAGCTGTTTTAAAATTGTACTTATAAATGTCCCCATAATAATGAAGCCTATTGTAAGTTATACAAATTATAGAATTACATATATAATTCTACATTAAAAAAAGTTCTAGAAAAATCACTGTACACCCATACCTCGAAATACGGCCGCTCTTTATATAGCATTTCGCTATAACGGCCCTCTTCAATTAAGGCACGTTTTCGATTTACGGTCTAAAATGTTTCGCTAGAACGGCAAGAACAACTTTTTTCCATGTCGATATATCTATATGTTGCCAATCTTGCGCAAGCGCAATAATTGATTCGTTATGCGGCTTTTCGCTATGCGGCCAAGTTTTGTGGAACGTATCTAGGCTGTAAGGCAAGGTATGGGTGTATTTGAGATCTCCAAAATTATAGAATTAGCAACTATAGCAATTATAGAATTAGCAACTTGTGTTAATTAACTCAACTTTGGTCAGTTACTAATGAACAAAATACTATATTTTGTTAGTTAACTATTTTATTAGTTAACATTTTTAAACAAATTATTCGCTTTTGTTAAAGTTTTCTTTAATTAAGTATATATGTTCTAAAACAAAAAGAATGTAATTTATGATCATGTTTTATAAATGTATTTTGTCTAGGAATATGGACAAGATTAATTTTAATTCAATAATGATTAGTTGAATGATGTTAGAGCTGATAATTAAACTGGTTTTGGCTGTGGGTATTAATAGGCATTTTGAGATTGTTTAGAAAATATTAATAAATTTAATTGTATCTAGTTTTTACACTTATCTCGACATGATCATGTCTTACAAATGTAATTGGAATATGAACAAGATTGTTTTTAATTAATTGAAATGAGTTGAATGATATTAGATTATGATTGTAAAACTGGTTTTCGGTTGATAATTGTGTAAACTCACATTCCTTTCTGAGAATTGGCGATAAAAAAGCTTATTAATGAACGATTGAATCATCCGCGTAGTTAGTAAAATTTAGTATTTGGGGAAAGGCGTCGAAATGTAGGTTACTGAAATGCGTAACGAGAGTGGTGCGAAACTTGTTTAAATCACTACTGGACAGATTGAAGCATTCATCTGTTCGATCAATTTATCAAGGCGTGCGCCATTTGAGTTACAGCCTTTAATTGCATTTGAAGTTAATGATAATGTGTGGCCTGTATGGTTGTTTATGCTGTCGTAGTAGTTAAGATACGATCGGGTTTTGCGATCGCGTATTTATTTCGGTAGTTTTTGGGTCGGTGAAAAAGGATCGTGCGTACGAGCGAGAGCTTGAGGTAGCAGAGACAGAGGTGGTAGAAGGTAGATGTAGAAGCAAAAGTAGAAGTATGATGGTAGATGTAGAGGCCGGCGACTGGGATTGGGAATTCGGGCCGCGCCAATGTCATTGTCACTGTCAAGTTCGAGGTCTCTCGGCAGAGACGAAATCGAGAGTTGTTCCTTCGCGCTCTCGCAATTCATCATCGCGTTACGCGCATTACAAGTATAGAAGACGGCGCGCGGAAAGCCCGACAAAAAGAAAGCAAGAGGAGGAGGAGAGGCGGAGATGTGCAAGAAACTGTATCGCAGATTTATTCGATTGTTTCCCTTTCGCGATGCACGCTATAGAAGCCGGAGAGCTAGTGACCCTATCTCTTCTCTGCGAAGTCGTCCTCATCGTCTTCAAGGGGCAACGACACTCTTTGCTATTCTATGCTCGCACGCCGCTTCCATGTAGATAATTCTCCTCTCATGTTGGTCGTCTTTTTTTTTGTACTCTTTCCTTTTTCCATTCTCATTTCCCTTCCTCCTGCTCTAAATCATATGTAATCAAAGGCTTTAAATGTTTTGTTGGTAATTGCTATGTTCCTCCTCGCGGAATACAAGCAACTCGCTCACCTAAAACCCCATGATCGTGAGAAACTATTACTGTACAACGGATAAACACGAATCTATTACAATTCAATTTGCTGATACCTTTATTTACTGTTTTCCTGCTTATAATCCATCGCCTTTTCAAAATCAGTATTTGTTGGCAAGTTTCAAACATATTTTACCATAGCCTAAGAAGTCCTTTAGTTGATTCTATTGTGATAAAGTAACATTGGATATATTCGTATCTATTATAATAGTATTTACTGTTTTCCTACTTGCAAGTTATAGCCATTTCTAAATATATTTTAGCAAGTTTCAATCATATTTTACCATATCCTAAGAAGTCCTTTAGTTGATTCTATTGTGATAAAGTAACATTGGATATACTCGAATCTATTATAATACTATTTACTGTTTTCCTACTTGCAAGTTATAGCCATTTCTAAATCAGTATTTGTTAGCAAGTTTCAATCATATTTTACCATAGACTAAGAAGTCTTTTATTTGATTTCACTGTGATAGAGTAACATTGGATATACACTAACCTATTATAATAGTATGTACTGTTTTCCTACTTGCAGGTAGCCATTTCTAAATCAGTATTTGTTAGCAAGTTTCAATCATATTTTACCATAGCCTAAGAAGTCCTTTAGTTGATTCTATTGTGATAAAGTAACATTGGATATACACGAATCTATTATAATACTATTTACTGTTTTCCTACTTGCAAGTTATAGCCATTTCTAAATCAGTATTTGTTAGCAAGTTTCAATCATATTTTACCATCGACTAAGAATATATTAATATTATATAAATATGAATCTACTATTTTCCTAAGTTATATTCTATTCTCAATATTTTTTGTCCATTGACTGTAATACCATTTAGTTATATCTATTTAATAAGCAATATAAAATTGTTACCTACAATATCTCTATTTACTATCTTTCGGTTCCAAGATGAAACAGATAATAGCAGGGTAGAACAGCGCAAAACAGTTTACTGACAAAACAGAACTGAACACATTATAGGAAAAATCTGATGATGAAAAACACAAATTTTAGTAAATGATTATTATAATATAAAAATGATCAACCATAGCCAACGGCTATAAATCACATTTTCTGTTTTAACACTGTTCTGGGATATCTATCACAATCCACCACATTTGTGAATTGATTATTTTTTTGCACAAACCTGGTAATAAAAATAGACATAATATTTTTTTTGATTTGAAAAAACATGTCTCTGTGTGTAAAACTAATTTTGTAATCCATTTATATTATACGAACAATTACTTTTTATATGATAATAATATTTTCTAGTAATTATTTTCTTTCTTAGATTTTTATACAATTAAACGTTTCGACATTATTCTAAGTACTAAGTTAAGTGGTTGCGGTCGGAAATGTAAGAAATTGAATTATAATATGTGAAATTATCAACGTTAATGCAAAATTTTACTCTAAATATGTTAGGGAATATGTTTTATCCATTTGGAATCATCCGTAATGTATTTTAAGAGCGAATGATGAAGATGAAATGATTGCAAATTGTACATAATTGCTTTTAGTATTGATGCTCTCTGTACAGTTATATGCATGTGCCATTTAATACATTACTTCGCTTGTCCACACTATGGTAACAAGTGTAAAGCAACACGATTTTCCAACCTTGGCAGCCCGGAGAAAACGTCCAGCTGTCACGACAGATAACTGTTGTCCTGTGCATTTCTCACCACGAGATGATACAGCTCCAATTAAAACCGGCAGCGTGCGTGTACTTTCAATGTTTGCAGTTACACATAATTTACTATTGTTGCTCAGGTTTCTGCACAATAAATTTGATTTTGTTGTGCAGACATTAGTTTGTCGTGTCATAAGTTTTTTCGTGGTGCTCTCTATATAGTTAAACACGTTTCAGTTCATATAACATAAATTATGTAAGTTAATTTATTTGAATGGGATTGGTTCTAATGCATATTGCGTGCTTAATATCATATTCATAGCAATTTAGTTATACTGAAATACCCAAAGGAATTGATTTCCATTATTATATTAGGAATACAATATATTAAGAACCAATTTTCTAAATTAGATGGTTTCAAAGTAACACTTTGCAATTGTAATGAACACTTGTTACCGGATGATGATAATTATAAGAATCTTACTGTTAGTTCAAAAATAATGATCTGAGAATTACTTGTCTATACTTCTGCTGCAAATGTATATTCAGTATAACTAAAGATTGACTCTATTAAAAAAAAAAGGATTACTTAGTTCCGTTCTCTTTTCATAACTTTTTGCTTTAGGTTATTTTATGATTAATTGCTTTTAACATTTTTGTAAATTTTCTAATCATCGCAGGATACAAAAACTACATATAATCAACTCCCATAAGCGTGGGAAACTTGTTTTACCAAAAAAAAATCTTGACAACTGTCGGTTCTTGAGTTTTCGGTTGTAATCGTAATATATTTTCGACGCTCCACAATCTTTCTCGATAAACAGTATCAGTTTCAAAGATACTTCTTTCGAAGTAGAACGGTTTCCGGTTGTGTGACACTGATAATGCAAAATAAATAGATGGTTATGATTATCAGTGCATATTGTTATTTGAATGTCGCTCCTAAAGGACGATTGGATATCTAATAATAGTTGCATTAAATAAACATCCTGAGGTTTGAGGAAAACGTGTTACTTGCTATTACGTATACATAATTTATAAATACACGTTGATGCATATCGTTGATCACTTGGTTTAATCAATATTAAAGTCATTTGTTAATTGATGTGAATACTAATAAAATATTAATAAGAATTTTCTTTACATGCAACGATAACTGAATTATTGGTTGTATTTTGTTCATTTTCGGTTTGTCGGCTGTTCTGACTTCTGTATTGTTACGTAACTTTGTTGCATAAATATATAATATAATACACCCATGCCTTGCTTTACGGCCTAGATACGTTCCACGAAACTTGGCCGCAAAGCGAAAAGCCGTATAAGAAATCAATTTTTCTAATACAAATTCAATGTAATCGGTTCCAAATTTGTGAAATATGTAACATGGTTTATGATTCAAAATGCATTTTATCTTTTTATTTCATTTAAATAAAAAAATACATACATAACAAATATATACATTTGTACATAAAATAATAACAGACTCCAAAAACCAACAATAATCTATAAACAAAAATGAAACAACTTCATCTTACATAAAATATGTGTATGTATTCATACATAATTTTTGCCTTCTTGTCTATTTCGTTCTTCAGTGATTTATAACAGCTAATGCAGAAACTTTAGCGCTACGTTCGATGTAAGGATCGTTTTCAAGGAGGATGTTTATTCCTTTTTCGAAATAGGAGAAAGCTTTCGACACATTTTTTGATGTTAAGTATTTGGATACAACACTCTCTGACTCTTCATCAAATGCCGGTTCTGCTTGCAACTGAATGAGTTCCTCATATGAAAGGGGTGAAGCTGATAGGGAAGCTTCAAGCACATCACGTTCGTTCAAACCTTCAAAGCCGAGATCATGTGCTAGATCCAAAATGTTTTGACTAATTTCAGGAAGGAAATTAACTTCTGCATCAGTACTTTTTAGATATTCTGGCCATATTTTATTCCAAAATGGTTAAAAAATAATCCGAAAACTAATTGCGTTAATGATGACGGTGACAATCATATGTTTATATTATACTGTTGCAATGCGTGTCGTATGGCTTAGTAGGTTTATATACTTATTTCTGCTTATGTAGGCTTCAACGATTTCGTTTCATTGTGTATCTGAACTTTGCGAAATGTTTTCTTCTGTTTTGAACTGCTTTTTTTGTGGTTCATGTCGTCGATGCATGTGCAACAATGCACGATACGCAATATTCGTGCAAAATGTAAACACAACCCAGTAACCTTGGTGTGGGAATGCGATGTGTGTAAATTTATACGCACCGGCCGATGGTGATGACCAACGCAAAGCCGCCACCGAGGGGGCATTCTTCGATGAACGTGAATAATATTCACATGCAATGCATGGCTTTCACAATCGAAGAAGGAACGGGGTTAGTATGATTGTGGGGCGGCGGAGGGTTGAGCGCAGCCCCCTTTCGTCCCGAAAGTGTTACACAATAGGGGTTGCCCCGAACCCCCTCATCGGCGGCAGTAGCAGCAGCAGCACCAGAAACGTACAATACCGGTTTTAGTGTACATGCATCTATCGCACCTATACATATACACACGCGTTCATTGCGGCTGATGCAGCACGCATGAATTAACCGAGCGCACACGTTGTTCCTATTCATGGTACTTTTTATTTGCACTCTGGACCATTTACGAATCCTTTATTTTGTGGGTCAATGAAACACAGTTACGTTCGAATCACTTCAAGCTATAAACATTACCAAGTGTACTTACTTTATTTATTTACAAAACAACGAATCAATAGTTTACATTTCAAATTCTCTTTTTGAGTTTATACCTACAACACGTATAACAACAACTAAATGTTTTTCTCTGTTATTATCTCCTATCCGAACCTTTCATCAAACCTTCATTATCGATCAATGCTACTAAAAAAGACTTCACAATTACTTCAAATTTAATAGACTTTTTGATCATGACAAGCAATGTAACTTATGTTAATTATTACTCAACCCAGGAGATGAATTTATATGAAAAATAAGTTTATTGTCAATATTAAATCCATATTTCGACTTTTATCACAGACCTGCATTTACAACGACTCTAGTGAATCAGAAACAATCCTTTCACGTCTCGCGGGAGTACTTAATCCCACTCCAAATATCTAGAGTGCTGCTTACAACACCTTTATTCCCATTGCTGGTGTTCGCATTTATCGTTATTTGTTATTATTGATTTTGAATACATTAAGTATCTTGTAACATCGTTTCCTTCATTTTTTGTTAGTTTGTATAAAATAAAAATGTTATAAATATTTTGTAGGCGAAAGTACTCAGATCGTTACAGGACGAGGGAATATCTTAGAAATAAAAAGTATTATTTAGAATAATAATATTTAATTATAATAATAATTGCAAAAACACTGAATGCAATAAGATTGAAGAAATAACATAAAATTCCATTACTCCAAAGGACTATTAACCATAGATATTTCTGCCCCTAGAATAATATTTATTTATAAAGTCAGTGTGTTTATTAATAAAATATACTTACTTTTTAATCAAACAAGAAGCTCAAACAACAAAAAAAGTAAACATTAAAAGGTAAATCCAGTTCGTTTGCAACATTGTTACTATTTCTTAGAAGCAAATATGGTCGTTAGCTTCAATTAAAACAAGTCAAACATTAGACAAAAACTTAAAGCAATTATGTACATTAAAAAAGGTCGATTGCCCGAAACTCACTTTCCCGACGCTCAAATTCCTGACTGTATTGAAGTCCCGACATTTGCTATCCCGACTGTATCGAATTCCTGACATCCGTTATCCCGACTGTATCGAATTCCTGACATTCGTTATCCCGACTGTATTAAATTCCCGACATCCGTTATCCCGACTATATCGAATTCCTGACTTTCAATATCACAAAATATATAATTGAGCAGGACAAAAATGAGTCTGTCAAATAGGAATAGTTAAAAATGTTTTTTTTTTGCGGTTTAACGGAATATTTCAAACCAAATTTTGATGAAAACGAAAGTAATTTCGTTGGTTTATTTAGTTCAGGTATAGTTATCAGGCAATCTAAATATTTGCCGTGTCTTTATTGATTCGTCGATAAACCAGTACCGATAAATGAATACATTTAATTTATCAAGTATACTAGTTTATCTAGTATATACATTGTTACACAGCTTGCAAATATTTTGTTTTTTTTATTATATTAATTTGTGCAGTTGGTGTTTATTGTTTGAATATAACTATTAATGAAATACTGAATTTGATGACTATGCAATTAATATTATATGGACTGGTTACATGTTCGTTTTACAATAATTTAGTAATGAACATTTAAAATGAAATGTTATTAGAATACATCAACTTTTCATGTTTATTATATGACCGTTTAATTTGGAATTACGTTTAGCAAAGAGAAAATAATGAACTTTAGCTAATCATCTTCTTTTTTTATATACACTTGCAGAGTTGTTGACCGCTAATGCTAACATATAGAGTTCGCTAAACCTACGAAGGAAAGAATTGAAGAAAAAAACAACTATTGGCTAGCTGTCGGGGACAGAATTCCTGGTCTAATGCAATTAAGTATAATGAACATCTTTACTGCGATCTGCAACGAACCTCGGGGTCTTTCTCGTCATACATGAAGCGGCGTTATCCATTCGCATTCGAAAATTCGCAGCTCGAAACAATGAATATTTTTGCGCTGCATTAATTAATTGCGTTTTAGCAATGAGCGCGTAATTTATGATTTCGCATTCGGATCCGTTTGAATATTCAATGACAACAATTAAAATGCCCGGAGCTTTGTTTTGCCGCAGGCAGCTTGGATTTTGATTACAACAGAAATATTCGTTGAAAATAAAAACTTTATGAAATAATAATTAATTGGCAAATGTGAGTGCAATGCTCGTTGGTGACGTGTCTGCTATTATATGGAGTTAATTCTGTAATTTCAGCGACACGCGATATAAGAATAGTTAATGCTATATACTTTCATTTACAAAATAAATTCATGATTATATTACGCTTGTCTGCATGAAAATAAAATGAACGCATTTTTATACAGGAAAACTTTATTAATAATTGGTTAGAATGACAGTTAGTTTGATTAATAAAATAATTAATGCAAAATATATGTACATTCTAATAATACTTATGTTTGTATGTATAATGAAGTTGGATACAAAAAAATTGTGACTGAAACTGAATTTATTAAAATCGAAAAACTAATTTCATAATAATAACAACTACTACAAGAAAAATATGAATTCAATATAATAAAAATAAAGAATATTGTCTAGTTAATTAAATGCTTAACATAATATTTTAATTAATTGACATATATAATTGAATGTATAGTTTAAACACACTGATTTAATTATATTAAACTTGATTGAGTTGTTTTGTATGAGATGAGTTAAAAATTACTTGACGAAATAATAAATGTATAAACAGAAAATTGGCATTCGACGAAGAAAGAAAATGAAAGAGAATCGCTCTTTAGCAATTGCACATCTGCTGTGTGGATAGAAATAAAGATTGGGTTTAATGAGATTTTGGCATATGCACTTCACTTTGAGAGGAGCTATAAAGTTGGCCAAGTTTCCAATGTAACTCGTAAATATTGTTTTACGCAACTTGAAGATCCAACACTAATAATAACCATTAGCACGGATTTCTTTAGCCATCAGCAAGAAATAAACGAAAGCGAAGTTTACAAACAGCATTTATATTCCTCGGTTCTCTCCGTAAGCTTTTGTCCAAGTTCAATGTCATCTGAGCATTGTTTTGGAAGCTCTTTTCTATTCAAGCCGTGCACGCAGCTCGTCGCATTCAGAAAGCAAACAACAAATCTTTATAATTCGATTATAACGCACGGTGAATCCACATTCCACTAATTACTTAGTAATCAGCAGCGCATCTTCAGCGTCTGAAAACAACGTTCTTCTGAACAATATTTTCTTCAAGTGAATGGTTTCTTGTCTCAGCTCGGAGCAAACGTAAACTGAATAGAAAATTCATTTATTCGCTCGACTCAATTTATGTATTCTTAGGATTGCCAATGCGGATTCCACTTCTGTTAAATCGAATCGATTCTCTATGGCAGCGGTGATTTATTCGAATTGATTCCTTCGCTCGAGACAATTTCCTTCTTTCGTCCTTTTTTTTTAAAGAAATCCTGAATACAGGAAGCCTGTGTTGCGAGCCTCAAGAACATAATCGTTTCTTGTTCGCACTTCCCTCGCTTGTATTTATTGGTTTCGGCTTAGTTTAAAGTCCGCTGTACACGCACATGCAACTCGAAAGCAAGTCCTGGTTGCAGAGTGAGAGTTCAATGGTAAGTTCAATGAAAAGACTGAATATTTCATACTCAAGTCAGGCTTTAATGAACATCCTGCGAAGACTATATAATTATTAAATTGTTAATGCAATAATAAATTTGTTGCTGCTTCTTTTATAACGACTGCACTGAACTTAAGTTATAGTAAACTCGTCTATAGCATAAATTTATAGTTTATATTTAAGTATACATATATGAGCAGAAATCGTAATTATCGTGAATTTCAACAGAGAACATGAATGATTCAAATAGTGGATGAATGAATCAAGTATCCGATCACCATTAACATATTGGAAACAATATTTTATTAAAGATATGAATTTAGTTAATAAGTTTTCAAAAAAATAATTAAATATTAAACTAATTAACTTTTGCGTATTTTGCTAATAATGAAAAATAGTTAATAAAACGTCTCTTAAAATGTTTGGCATAATTATATTTGATGCGCACTTAACAAATTTTACTATTAATCGTAAATATGTTATTACGTGATCGAAACTAGTTTCTCTAACATAAAAAAATAGCTGTTTAATTGACATTCTTTCGTATCAAAATCCTCCGGCTACGAGAATTGCGAGACTTTAAACTAATTAAGTCTAGAATTTATATATCACACTTTTGGGTCTCAAGGAATTTCCACCGAATGTTGTTATTTATCGCACATAATTTGGTGAAACTCGTTCGTGTTGAATATATTTATTAGCAATGAAATAGGTAAATATGATATTTTTTATTGTAATTCTCTTTCAAGGTCCTATTTGATATGCAAATGTTTATTAATAAATTACGTTTTATTATAATTATTAAGAGATTATACGAACGAAAGTAATCTGAACGCATTATTTTTTTGCTTTGCGTAACATTTTCTAATTGAAATGTATGTGATTTTTAAGTCAGTTTTTTTGTTGGAATGATTTATTTCATGTTTGTTGCTACATCCCGACGGAGCAGCGGATGGCTAAAAAAAACTCGTTTCTTCCGTATAAGTATTTGTTGTCACTGTTAGTAACGATGGACGGACTCGGCAATTTTATTTTTAATAAGTTTCATATGATTAAGCCCGTTTTCTCGTACCAGTCAGACGACATTTTCTTCACGAACAAAGCGCGCTCTTCGCGTTTTCCAACAAACGAATGATGATGATAGAACACTGCTCGGGTTTAGTAACACCGAAAGAATGGATTCCTGAAGATTACCAGCATTAATCTAAGTGCTCTCTTCTATCTGCGTCCTTTTAAACGTAATTTATTAGGATGATTTCACTCTTCGGGCTGTAATTGATTTTTTTGGACCAATTGCAGTCAGTGTAGCAACACCCTCTTGATGTATCGATTCGTAGCTCTGCTCCCCCTTCAACCACCGATGGCTTTCCGTTCACTCACCCGACAGGCGTTTTTGCGTTCCCCACTTCATCCGTATACTTTATTTTCCCAGTGATCTCTTATATGTTACTTCGCAAATTGCTTTTTCGTTCGGTTACTAGGCTTCCTTAATCAGGGCAAAAAGGAAACACTTTTCGGGTTCCTTCATTGATATAGATCGAATTAGAGGCAATGCTGAAGGGGGAATGTTTATGTTTGTTATGTTGCATCTGCGATGGTGGTGGGTATAAAGTAAGGTTTGTAGGATGGAGAGAAAAAAATGTTCTCGGTCGTTTCTTTTGTGTCAGGTAGAATGAATGCTCTTGGAAAAAATGTGGCGCGTCAGCCCACCGATTGTTAAAATTTCGTACATTCACTTGGTTAGAGTTAGAGCGAAGGAGATGGAAGAGGATCGGAGATCGAAGAGACGGACGGACACAAGCCCCATACCGACTGGCCTCTCGAGGAACTTGGAATTTCTTTGTATCCTCTTGCCTCACCTCAGACACATTCACAGAAGAACCGCTTTATTGTAGTGCTGTTCCTCCATCCTTCTTTCTTCTCGTTTCGTTCGTTTTTCTTTATTTCTCTCGTTTTGATCCTGTAGTTTTCAACTTTTAGTGAGGCCTAATGACCTCAGCCGCCGCGCACGGTAGCCCGAACCTTCCTCTCTTTTCGCTTCTCGGAATCAAAAACTTAATATCCGATAAGTACCTTTTTTACATAGTAGCCTGTGCCACGGTATACATGTGTATGCGAAAAGTAAAGGGGGTGCATTGTTTGATTATAGGGGGGTTGATTAAAATTTCAAACACTGCAAGAACAAAAAATAATAAGGAAGAGGAAAAAATATAATGAAAGCAAATTAGCATGTCAATGGGACCGATGTCGGGAGGGGATCCATTTTCCTCAACCCTTCTTAAACCAGAAACTGCACACATACACACATCCATATATAAATGTGCGTGAAGTGAGCCGAGGACAATAACAAATGAATCATCCCGTTGATAAAAGGATCAAGTAACACATGCCACACATGCATCCTCCTCTCCCGCTAAAGTCCTCTTTTGTCCCCGGCTCCGAATCCCTCCCGGAACGTTTTTTAATTAAACCAACAAATCTCCTACTATACAATCTATAATCATCAACTGGCATTGTTACTTCTCGTCAACAAATGCTGCGTTCGGTTTCTTTAAAATAAACCCAGCTGTTTTTCGTGGCGATGCACTTTTCATGTTGCCTGTGGAGATGCGTGTGTGTGAGAGAAGGTTTGGCGTGGCAAGAGGCAAGAATAAGGAGAGGAGA
>JAFMTC010000277.1:288874-321215 GCA_018845635.1 Nicrophorus orbicollis
AAGAATGCATACGAGATAATGAAGGAAAAGCATAATAACATGCTTACTCATTTTTCTTCTTTTGTTTCAGGTAAGGCCACTCTTTCCCGGATAACCGAAGAAAACGCTGGCCGCACTAGTAAGAATCTCTCAAAATCTAAGCAGCGGTAATACGAAACCATCTTATCTCAACCAAGCATCCTGAGGACGTAGCATATCATCAGTTGCCATGTCTACTATTTGTTTAATGCTATACCAATTACAAATACACTCGTGTTTTTTTCTTGGCGCATGAAACGTGCTAGCTGTAAAGTGCTGTGATGATGATTTGTAGTTGAAGGTATGAAGTAGCCTTAACGGCTAATTTTAATATACAATATAATTCGATATTGAATGCGCTCCAAAAGTAGAATTCATGGTTAACTTCAGTATGTTTATATTCATCGTACATGAAAACATAGACACACTGGTAGATGCGAATACATATTTTATATGTTCGTTGGCAATTGCTCAAGTAATTCGGGTGTTGCTAAATCGACCGAATCATACGAATTACTCATTGGACAGGCTCGAGTTGTCTGAAAGAGTGATAACTGCATTTCATGAACCAGATAAACCGACTTGTGCGAATTTGAAACTTATCGTATAACAGAGATAAGAACGAATACGTCGATTAAAATTCATTCATAAAACTGTTTCACAAACATACTATTACCGTAATATGTACTCATTTTTGCTCGCGATACGTATAGTTCTGACATTTACCTTTATTTTCATTAAAATCTTGTAAAGTTATAAATGCGTATAATATTGAAATTTTATCAATTATGCACGTAATGCGCATTATTTTCAACATTTCACGCTAAATAAACACAATTTGCAAGATGACTATCCATACATTTTATTTTTTTGTTGCAATTGGATGCGACTCTTTGTCCTGCAGTTAGCGGGTTCCGCTTTTTTTCCATTCGTTCGCATTACCACACCATCATAACTATCATTATCATTTGCAACAATTCGCATCTGTTGAATTTCGGGTGGAAGGAAACACGTTCAGTCGACACGCAACGACGGATTGTTTTCGGAAACCCGGCCCATTATTATATACATTTTTTTCCTTCCGTCATTGTTGATTCTTGCAGTTGCATCCATCAATAGAGTAATTGCAGGAACAGCTTTCAGAAAGCCACAAAAAATAAATAAACGTATGTAAAAGCGTACAACGAAAAACGGGTCGAATATACAGCATTTGTGTATTAAATTGTAATTATGTAAATGTTAAGAATGCATACGTATGTGAGTGCAGGAGAGAAAAGGAGAGATTTACATATTACATAAATTAATATCGCCCCATTGCATTGAATATTTTACATATTTTCCGGAGTCTGCGTTTGGTTTCGTCGATGATGATAAACAAGACGATCCAAGCAGTATTTATGGAAATTCGTTTGGAAAATTTGCTTGATTTGAGTAAGGCGATTTGCAATAATTTTCTTCAGCTTGTTTCGTACGTGCAAGATATCGGGATTTAGGGCAACATGTGCAGCGTGAAGTCGAATTGTTCACGCGATTACCATGCGAGTCTTGGCAACACAATGCAGCTTAGCTGAAAGTATAATGGTCTCTCTTTAGTTTGCAAGTAGAGAATAGGTGAAGGTCGATTCGGTTCTCTTGGTTGGTCGGTGTGTATGTGTTGAATATGATTGCATGTGCAGGCTAAGCCGTTTTGCAATCCGTGCAGTTTTAATGCCAACTGGCCCGAAACGCAAAGAAATCCAGAAGACACCGGAAACTGATATACGTTTCAGTATATACGAACGCAGAGAAATGACCATAGATCCGTGCGTAATCGTGTCAATTAGGATGTTCAAACAACGATATGCGATTAGTATTGATTGGGCTTGTTACCAGATGGTGCGGGTTAGAGTTGCAGTCTTAGTTGATGCAATTGTACTGTTGTACACGACATGCCATGTCATGTCCTGCATTTATTTGGATGAACAACTTACGCGATTATCAACCTCTAGACTTGTCATGTTATGTCCGATAAAGTACATTATTATTATACTGCCAAGCTATATATTAATCAATAATCTAAATACATTTATTTATCAAATTTTGTCTTCAATTCAGATTTACGATTCGTTGCAGTTCAAATCGAATTACCAAAGACGAAACTCAATACGCCCGCTGTTCATAACATGTAAATTGTATTCAAACCGAAAGTTCACACGTTCAAAACACGAATATTTTACTTTTTATTTCGCGGAAAAGTATATTCATCGCATATGTCGATGACCCGCTTCAATATTTTGTGACTCACATAAAAATAAAATATAAATAAACCGCAGATTTGCAATATTCATTAACATCACTAAAGCGGTTTTCATTAATCGAATTTACGTGTACTTTTATTTTTTATTACTTTCACATTTTTTTCAAATAATCATTGCATTTGATGATGCCTATAACTATCATGGTAACGTCAATTATGTTTTATTTATATTTCACGAATGAACGAATAGTATGTGAATCATAAAAAGGCGAGGACTTTGATTGATTCTAAACTATTATTAATTAGACTTATGCAAATGTAAATTGCAGATGGAAATTATCAAGTGGAAGGATGGATGGATTCTTCAAATACTTAGTGAATACGGTTAAATTATTAACATTTTTTTGTTATTGAACTTAAACCATTTACTTAATTATTAAATCAGTTTAATGCATATAAATATCGGAATTACTTTGATGTATGTGCTCGAATTAACTATGCAAATGTACAAGAATTGCATCTTAATTATCTGGATTGCTTTTTCATCATTTTCTGTATGATGGAATAGTTCGGAATTGTAATAAATGGTTTTGTATAGCGGTTAATAGAGCTATTCGTTTATGACTAAGAATATTTCGCAAATTTTACAGAGCAAATCAAGAATGTGCACTTAACAATATTTTATCTAAATGCAATATATATTTATATTAGGACTACGGACAATTACTGCCTTATTGAGAATATATTTTGTTTAATATATATATTATTTGATACTATATTTTGTGGTAACGATATCTTAGGTCATTAGTCAGTTTATAATAAAATAAGTAATATTTTCTTATAGAAAAGTGGACATAAAATTAAATAAATTCATAATTGTATTATTAGAAAAAAAAACACAATAATTGTAAATAAATAAATTAAATAAGTTATATATGAATACTTTTGTTAGTTATTTTATAGATTACTTATGACATTAAATTTAATTAATGTATTAGGATTATGACTTTACGCAGATCGTAGATATTTTGCAATACAACTAGTTACATAATAATAACATTTTCATACTTTTTATATTTTAGGTTATTTTAACTCTTGTCTTGCTTTAAGATTATCTATTTGTACAAGGATACTGTCTACTGTGTATTTAAACATTAAACTGGCTAATGACCATAGCAGTAAATGCCATAAAAAGACACGAATTATCGGTAACATAAGAAATGTTAAATGCTATTATTGAAATAAACTGTTCTAGTATGGGATTTATGTATTATAACTCTACTTATTAGCTAACTTAACTTCTTTTAGAAGCAATGCGCTTATCGGGATTGTAATCAAGTAGGCAAAAAAGCGCTTCTAAATTAGGTATGAGATCAAGCTTGTAATAAAGTACATATGCGAATTAGGATTATATCTTTGTTATCTTGGGTCTGCTGTACGCGATTGATTTGTTCTGGGTAGAAGCCGTCCGACGGTTTCTCATCTGCAGCAAAAAAAGCGGCTTCAGCAAATACGGGATGTTTGTGACAATAATTGCAATTAAAGGAAATAAATTCTACCGCATTGTTGAATCAAAGAGTGTGTATGCGTGCGTGCGTGTGGCTGGTGGGTCGGGTCTTTTGTCGGTGCGTGCGTTGCGTAAGAGCGGAGGTCTAACGAGACCCGGTTTCGGAACGAGCAGAACAGCTGACGTTGCGGCCGTCATTTCATCCCGCAGGGTCGCGCCTTTACCTCTCTCACAGGAAAAGAAAGAAAGAAGATGACGACGACGACGACGGTGAAAAAGAACTGAAATGAGACTACCCGAAGAACTCAAATGTATGGCTTTCCCTTGGAAGCCGGCTGTGCTGCCTCCTCCTCTATCGGAGCCAGCTGTTGATCGCCTCTGCCCTCGCCCTCATTCCTCTCGCGTGCCTGCGCCTGCCCATGCACACACATACGCTCATCAAGGGGGATATATTCACTTCACCCGGGTCTCATCCTCGCATTCAGCTGCATTAATCCCACCATTATTTCTACTTATCGAATTAAGCGAAAGAAAATTACGTATCAGGTAACGTAATGGGCCTTTTGTGTGGTTCGCTGTAGATAAAACCTTTAAATACGAGAGTTTTAATCGTGGCCTCTGATTGTTCTTCGAGCCATTCGTTTTTGCTGCGAACCTAACGTTCAATCCTTGATCTCAAAGAGGACTGCAAGGCCGCATCTGACATCATCTGCAGCTTACAATGCTAGATTCTCTACTAGTCAGAGATGCAAATGATGTTCCAGTTAGTTTTCGTGTTCTTGATCTATCCGACTTTTCAGGGACGTAGCTAAATCCGCCTTCCTAATTATCATTGATAATCAAATCTATTTTTTTAATATTACTTAACTTTCTTGAAATTGACTTTGAATAGTTATAAAGCTATAATCTTTTATATATTTAAAAAAAAATAGGGTTCAAAGATATTAAAACTATTCAAAAACAAGTATTAAATGAAGTAAAATAATTAGATAAACATATTTCTTTGACCTAGCAAATGTGAAACATCGCCTTCAAACTCTTAGTTTTCTATAGCTTTAGTCTAATATATAAAATTTGGTAATCGAAAATCTAAGAATAATGACAAAACAGACCTAGGAAATCCCTACTTTTCTGCTTCTATAACATATAATACCAACAATATGATATTTAGTATTATGAAGTTCTTGTTTTGCATGTTTCATGTATTTACAAAATTTTAGTTGTTTGCTTATATATTATTATACATGTATGATGAAACCTAGATAAAAAGATTACTGTAGGCATGAATTACTTTGTTTCATGAAAAAAAATCTTTTCAAGTACAATTTGCAATGGTTTAGACACGAAGGTTTTTGTTGTTTAATTTGCATACTACTTAGTAGATATTTCAAAATGCTACAAATAAACAAATAGTCGCAAATAATACCGAAGGTTCTACGTAGAGAAGAAAGTTGGTATTTAAATAGTGACCATTTATAGTCTAATCAATTTTCATACTCTTTAGAAGGACAGTGTGACCATAAGCCAGTTATGAAGGACAGATCCTAACATATAAGAATTTACAATTCAATGTCCTTTATTTTCCTAATACAGAACATTCTTTACTTCCTTTCGAAATTAATCTCTTTTCATTAACTAATCTCATTTTCATTTAAGGCACAATCAATATATGGATATTGATTTAAATTAATTAATTTACTTCATTCACAACAAAGCAATGATACAAAATAGAAAAAAAAAATGTTTAGGAATAAAAGAACTGTGGGTCTTGACACTGACCTTCTTACCGAAACCCGTAATGCGAAAACTTCACAACTCCGGTTAATATTTGATCCTTCACAGTGATCGATCACAGAAAGTGAATAACAGTGCAAAGCAAAGAAACAAAACGACTTTGCAGCAGGTCACATTAAGCGTGGTATATGAGGCTGCACAGCACAATGTAGCAGTAATTTTGCAATTTTGAACGGACGCATTTCGTTGAAGGCCTTCGAAGGTAAACACGGTTTTGATCTATTGCATTTAACAGTAAACGCAATGTTATTCTCCATTCCCGTTTTTTTTTCACTCTGCTGTTAGGCTGTGTGCATGATCTTTTTTTTTTCGTAGTTTCAGCGCGCGCGATGCTTGATGGCATTGGCGCCCAAGGGCATTAAACGCTATTGTTCGCATAGAAAAATCACAAGGAAATGCATACAAACATGTAGGTTACAACAGAAGGCCAGCCAGTAAAGGAAAATAATTAAAGATTATTATTATTACTACAGATATCTGATGGTGTGCATGAAGATGCACTTCCTAGGTGCTACTCATTTCCACTTGCGGAAATTGTTTAATTGAAATTACTGTAAATCGGGCTCCTCCCACTAAGATATGCACCAATGGGGAGCGTTGTTTATGTTTAGCGCCTAGGTTGTTTGTGAATTTATGCTCCGCCCATAAAGTATTCGCCAATCGAAAGCGTTGGAATTTTATAGGTGCAAACCTTTAGCACCTAGGTTCCGTGTTGCTTATGCGACCCGCGAGACTCGACACGAGGAATCTAATAATACCAACCTCGCGACACGTTAATGTTTAATTCATATCTTTTCGCAGATATGTAAATGCGTCTGCGCACGCGATTTTATCTCCGGCGCGCGCGTTTTATGGCCATTAATAAAACGGAAAATATTTCCACACGATCGCTGAACCCTTCTGGCCAGGTTTTCCGTTTTATGTGTCTGTTGCAAACGGTATATTTATATGAACGAATTTAGAAAATTACAAAAACCAGGGCGTGCCAAAACCCGTCACCTCCCACTTACTTTAATTCTGCTTTAGAAAAAGAATGTAGATGCCGCTAGTGCTTTTTTTTTGGTTCTCAAACCAGCCGCTTTCATTTCCTAGTTAATTACTAGATGATAATGAAAGGCGAACTTTTATCAGAAGAAAATCTAATTACTTTACTAAAAATCCATTTTTAATTGCTATGCGTGTGTATTAATATAAAACAGGCGTTTGGCTTCCTGCAAGATCGAATCATGTAGGGGCGATTAAATTTAATAAAGCGATTGATTTATCCGGTAATTGCTGATTAATTGGTCTTGGGACGGTGCCGTTAGATTAATGCATTTTATACAGTCGTCGCGAAACTGAGTGCACTTGTAGTTTGTCGTAGTCTGAATGTATGCGCCACAAAGGTGGTGCATTAATTAGACCACTAATTGGCCATTAGGTCTACGAGACGGCGCCGGACCTCTGCTGAATCCCGTAAAACCTTCGGAAGTGTTATTGTATCATCATACTGAAACTGTAGTAAATAGATAATCTCATAGTTTATATTAGTTTTCATACTTTTGCTTAGTATTAGTTGAACTTCCATATCAAAATAGGTTCATATATAATCAATTTACTTGTTAGGTAAACGTGAAGTAGAAGTTGCTTTGACTTGAATAAAGAAGAATTACAAAAGAAAAATAAAATGCTATTGCTGCAAAGGGCTGTAGGTGTTTCTACCATTTGAAAAATGCTTACAAAATTGTATAATATTCTTCTATTCAATATACACTACAACAAGAATCCAATATACTCTTTATTAGGTTGTACTGCTCCCAATTGAAAATATAAATCGAATCTTATTAGGTGGAGCGTTGTGTCTTTAATACTATTGTGCGGCATGTGAAAAACTGAAATGCGACTAGAAAGAAATGTTTTTTGCAAGGTTAAAGAATATGTTTGTCATATCTATGTTTTACTAAATATAAGTCTTACAGTAATACTAGTTGCGAACCGTGAAATGGTGCGGAAGAAGACTGGAGCATCACCACAATCCTAACAGTAAAACAAGTAGCCAGTAGATACAAATGACGGGAAGGCTCCAGCCGCTCCTCGCTATTTTTTGAATAATACTCTTTTCGTAATTACATCCTCTTTTTGCCTAACAGAAAACGCAGCCAATTAGCCTAACGCGGCTCCAGCCAAGATTAGCCTGGCTATAGTTGATGATCATAATTAAATTGAGAACCACCTAATCGATTTGCTTTCATATTTATATCGGCTTGACTAGTTGATATAATTTGTGTAAATAGCTTGTATTAGTCAGGATAAATATAATTTCGAGGATAATCACTTATTTGAGAAATCAGTATTCCAAACAAGAAGATTTAAGCATACTATCAATTAATAATTTACATATTAAATGAATAAGTTACCTGTTGTGACTTAATCTAATGATTTAGAAAAAAAAACACCTAATTTAAAGTTTATGGTTTATTAATGAATCATACATATGTGCAATTTATTGGACAATTTAATTTCTAAAATATGTGGGGATTACTTTTTATCAACGATGATAAAATTATGTGAATAACATAATTTAAACAATATACACAGCTAAAATATGGCCAGTTAAGTTTGAAATCTTGGAACAAACTATCTTAGATTGGTTCATAGTTTTTATTATATTTTTAATGTACACTGAACATGCCGTAGTATTAGGTATACATTACGTATGAGTTCGTAAACATATTTTATTCTTGTTATGCTGGTATATGCAATGCAATTGAATTACAGTAATATATGCAGCAGTTGATGAATACTTGGTTTAGGATAACTATGAGATATCTCGTAGATAAAGTATGGGATTTGAAGTTATGGGAGGAAGTAATCTCTCTGCCACCTTGTTTTTCCGAAATGCTGGTGGTACTGCAGAACGCACAGCAACCCCTATGGTCATTAAAATATATGAAATTACCTCCACGCGCTCGCAACAATCTGCTTCCTCTGGTCGCCAACATCAACAACAACTGCCTTTACCACTGAACAACCCTCGGAGCGAAATTGATTCAGACAAAAGCGTTTAATTAACTTTTTGTTACTCCATGCGATGTGTGGAGTGGATGTGGGTATATATGAGCACATATAATGTGCACAGCATGTTCAGTAATTTTTGTTTTCATTTTATTTCCCTTCTTTTCATTATTACATATCGTACAAAGCGCATTAATTTTAAAGGAGTTGCATAGTGGCAGCAGCAGCAGCAACAGCACTCGAAGAGTTGCAATCGGCTGTATTAAGCAACGGCTCGTTCCTTTTACAGCAAATATCATGCCGGAGCCCAAGGTTCTTCGCACGAGAAACTCTCTCCCATTATATATCAAATTCTTTCCTTCTAATTTTGCCTACGTGGCTCAGGCGAAGCTGCTGCGCCGTTTGGTCGGCAAAAGCACGATAGATCGATACGCGATCGGAATTCTTCAATTGTGCATGAATTGGGTCAAAGTGAATTACAAACTATCCAAGAATATATACGTATGCTCGACGTGCAGATGAACGTGTGTATGCGATGTCTGGGAAAAGTTTTTGGATGCTCTCCAAGTTCCTTGCAGTCGTTATCGACACGCCGCGTAATCCTCTCGCGCCCCGTCTTCCTCTTCCTTCGCATACCGCGCCACTAGTTCATAGCCTCCTCCAACATCAACCTCCACCTCTTCATCGCCCCGGTCCGTTTACTTGACTTGCATAACGCGCTGCCGCAAATATTTATGCCGAATTTACCGGTGGAATTTTATTTCTGGAATAACATTTCCATGCGCCTTGGGTTTGCGCTCGCGCGTATTACTCCACTCCGTGCGGCTGTGGCACAGTTCAGTCACCCTGACCACCAGAAAAAGCACAAGTTCACACACTTTTACTACGCTACTACATTTCATTTCTTTTCCGTACGCCTCCTCTTCGTCGCATCGTTCGTCCACAAGGACTCGTTCGATACAAATTCCGGATCCCCTTTTTAAAAGTCGGATTCCGGCAAACGAAAAGGATCGTCGATGCACAGAAAAGAAACGCAAACTGAAAACAAGAAGAAGACGAAAGTAAATCGCGTACAAGTGCATTCGATCGTGAGAATTTGATTTTGTAAGAATACGTAAATACTCTTCAGGTTCTCTGGAAAACCTTCAAGAGTCTATAATGGAATTAAATTATGAGCAATCGGTGCCAACGGATTTCACCGTAAATTCACTCCATTCACGAATATATTGGACTTTAATTGACACATTTTACAGATTCCTCCATCTCTTCACCCTTTCCCAGGGGTAAATCGCTATTTTCGAACCTCCTAAACGTTTTTTTTTACTAAACGATATAATTTATCAACCTAGTTGTCTAAATTCCCTATACACACCATGTTGCGTCAACCTAGGCTCTGGTCTAAATTCGATATCCCTCCTCTAATCTATTACATGTGTAACCTAATGGACCCATTACCATCCACTAGTGCATCATAATGCACATCAAGTATATGATGTTTGCGAATTAAGGATTGTACAAAGTTGTTTTCGTTTTCTCAGGCGCGCGTCTCTCGTCAATTATGCAAATGCGTTATTTTATTAAATTGCGCAAAACTAATTTAAACGGTCTACTATAATGAAAACTGGCAAGGAATTCTCGCGTCGTACAAGAGTTTGGTTTGGCAATATGCACGTCGAGTTTCCATTGATCGTCCAGTAAATTAATTTACGTGCAGCTTGCAACGGAATCCTTGGGAATAGATTGTAAACAAGCCTCCTTTCCTTTATCATTTCATTGTGAAACTTCATTTTTCGCATTGCTGCATTTATTTTCACATCCTTCGATTAATTACTTATTTCGCTGAAAATTTCAACGTTTCCATTTTCGCAACTGCCGCAGCGCAAAGCAAATGTTAAACATTTATTAATGGTCCCCCTTATTTGTTAATAAAAAGGATTTGCTGCTGGCCTCAATAAATGTGTAATACTATTATTATTATTGTTGACATTATAAAATCATAATTCGCAATTTGATTTACGTTCGATTTCTAATCCGAATGCTGCTGCATATTTTCGTTTGACACTGCAATTTTCATGCCTGCAATATTCAGATCTCGAGGAGATTTCCTTTCTGATTTGTTTTTTTCTTGCGTTGCTCCTGGAGAAAACGGTAGGAAAAATATGATTCACCACTGTATAAACATTGACGTGATTCGCGGCGATTAAATTAACATTTAGAAACGATCAACTTGTAAATTATCCATTCCACGACGCGTCGAAACCAGCGAGATAACGCAATCTGGTTTTTAGTTAATGGATCCAAAAGATGAAATACAATCTTTATCTCGTTAGGCTAATTTCTTCATTGAACAAGAACGCATCTTAAATTATATGCATATAAATACACGAGCGGCTCAGATGATGTATCCACAGAAAAGGAGCTGATTCTGAAAACTGATACTGTCTTTGTAATTTAATAAATCGTAATTACAAATTACCTCAGCAATTTCTTGCAAACTTGTCTTTTCTTGTAACTGAATATTTTGAATTGCTATTTCGGTTTGATATTATCGTCTACTCTATTGATGTCAAACCAAATAGAGAATCTTTTACAAATATTTTGCTTTAGGTGCCTTCTCTCAGATGAGATGATGGGGACGCTCTGACTGGATCTCAGTTTCACTCTTCTGGATTGGTCTCTCGTGTTTACGCACATAGTCCAGTGCAGCAAGAAGAAAAGTTACAAATATTTGAAGGTTTCCTCTTCAAGGTAAGAGGTTGTTCTTTATTTAAACTTGAACAGCTTCAAAATCTTAGTTTTCGTAATTTCATTTCAAGCAATGATTTTTTTTAAAATCAAGAATATTGGTAAAAAATTAGTGTTCTCTACTACTCTAGTCTTACAAGCTAGGAGAGATGCTTTCTGAACCTATAGTTTCGGTTTACAATTAGCGATTTTTATTAAATTCTGAAAAAGGAAATAGTTTTTGTCCTTAAATCGAAGATATTTAAAAGAAAACACTGCTTATTTCAAATAGTCCGTGTTGTTTCTGATTTCAACCAAGGTTGTAAATTACACAACCGAGTCTCATTAAGTTTGATTGATACTCTCGTGCTCACGCATAAAGTAACAAAATGTTTACCTTTTCTATTGATTATTTTAATTTCTTGTTACATTTCTTTTACAAGTATGTATCTTTGCTAAATGCAACCTTGTAACTTTTACACATATCGGACGAGCGTAGGTTGTTTTTGCAATACGCGGCAGACGAGTAAATCATACCGTGAGCGCACGGTGATTATGTAACAAAGTTCCTTAAACAATGCATTTGCTGTAAATTATTACGAATCCGATAAATGTTTAGTGCTTTATTTATTGAATAATTCAATCTATAATTAATATGCTTTCATTTTTGTCTATAATTGAATATGAATATCAATTTTTAATTATAGAAATTAATTAATGTTAACATTTTATAATTGAATCATGAGTCAACATTTTTTCTTCACTTCTCTGACTGTTATTACTATAAAATCGAGTAATGTAATCTTCAAATGTCTATTATAAAATTGAAAATTCATGAAGGTGGACATAATGTTTCTCAATAGGAAAGTATTGATTGGTATTCTTAGGAATCATTATGATATGATTAATTAATATCTATTGTGTATTTGATTGATACGTATTTTATACGTTGTTAAATGTGCATTAATTACGAGAAGACGCTTTAATAAGTAATTTGCTATTACGAAAGTAAAACCCTCATTGATAAATAAAAAAAATGTAATGCGGTATTAAATGAACGTCGTGCGGAGGAAGAGCAGAAGTGCAGTCTATAAATACTAATTACCACTAGTGTATCCTGCATGAAGTGGGTTTCTATTTAAATCGAGAGTTAAGTAAGTTTAATTGTTGATGCGAATAGTGGGACAAAAGACCCGTTTCGCGGAGCGAACTTTAATTGTGGAAATGAATTAATTCGAAGCTGTGGCATTCGAAAAGGACATTCGCGGTCCTTTTTTTAGCTGTCTTTGATGATGCATTGCTGCATGAACGGAAGTGACGAGTTGCGTATCGTGCGGGTGTGTGTATGTGTTATGTATACGTTCATCTGGTGTAATTCTGAATAATTAAAGAGTAATTGGCGTAGTGAGATGATGTTGTTGCATTGGTAAGAGGGGAAGCAGACCAGCGGCCGAGCAGCTCTCGACAGCAGTTATTAGGTTAATTTAAAGGGAAGTGATGTGGAACTATATTAGTGTATCAACAGTTTGTAACGGTGGCTGCATCAACGACATGCCTATCTGCATGTGCGAAACGTGTCCCATCACTTCCGGAACATGGAAGATGAAGCAACGACCGTGACTTTAGTAATAATTTCGCTGTCGGAAAATCGCCACACTTCTTTCAGGTTTCTCTGTCTCACTAATACGTCTTGGATTATGGGAAGTCTATTTCGGCGTTCGTGTTTCCCCGTACAGAAGGGCCTCCCGAGTATTTGCAGAGCAGGATTAGGAGGGCAACAAACACCCTCCGCGATCGATATCGAGGGCGTAAAGGCCGATTCACACAGCACATTCACTCGCACTCAAACAGATACACTATCCTCAAAATATTAAGTACTAATTCTGAATTGAGAAGACGACCCCCCTTTTTTCCCTTCAACTGCTGGGCTATTAATATATTTTCAGTTTTATTGCTTCCCCCGCGTTCCCCCGATGACTAAACAGATCGTCGCTTCTGTTACCCGTCGCTCCCCTCTTCTTGCTCTTCCTCCCCTCGCTGCTCTTTACGACCCAATCTCTCCTCCGCCTATTCATTTCTCTTGTAAATGAATCCCAGCAAGTATAAAAGAAATGCATTAGCGTCTGGCGCTCTTTCCATCCCCCACAGACAGCTGGATGTTCGACCTACAACCACTAGCGATGGAACACAAAATCCGACGAAAGAAATAGTTCTATGCTTCAACCCTGCAACTCTGTTTCTGCAGCAGCGACAATTTAATTAGCACGATAATTGGAATTTACAACTCGCGCTTAATACGCTACCGGTAATGGCCTGAAAACATAATTAATGTGTATTGGAATTTCGATATTCACTACAATTTTTTTTTATCATCCGTCCTTAATTACTATTTCGTGTTCTTCGGATCCCTCCGCACTACTTTCCAAGAACCGTCGTTTCCTTGCACTTGAAATTTGATAATATATTTTCAGTGCTGTCTGTAATCCGAACCGCATCCAAAACGCGTCAGATTGGATTACGAAACCAAAGTATTTTAATCATTATAATGCCTTTTTTTAAGCAAAATAAAATGTAACTTGGGAGAGCATAAATATGTTACATAAATCTTAAAAAAAAACAGTTTGTTTTTTGGTATCAAATGCTGTATTTCTTCGCAAGAACCCATATGAACATCTTCCATAAATATTATAAAACAGATTATTTAAAAAATACTTTTTATGTTACAGAAATAGGAATTGTTTAATAATACTACAGAAAATTGATTATACATTTGCTATTGACTACTAGAAATATTTAGTCTTAAGAGACCAACAAAGTTTCTCTAAAAGATTAAAACTTTCATTAAAACTAACTAAATTTGTTTCTAGTATATTTTATAAACGCAAAAATAAAAACAATAGGCTAACAGTATGAATATATTTTTTAATAACATTGTTTTCTAAAATATTTATATAAAAACGAATAAGTAAACTAAAGTAATTCCAAACTGAAATGTGATTGATAACTATATATATATATATACATATGAAGCTGTTGAATAAAGTAGGCACTGTGGAAACAATTACACCTACATCAAATGCATAAAACTAGAATTCCCGTTGGAGTTGACCGACGCTAAGAGGATTTTTTATGTGTTTTAAGAGGATGAAACTCATGACG
This sequence comes from Nicrophorus orbicollis, assembly GCA_018845635.1. Classification (NCBI taxonomy): domain Eukaryota; kingdom Metazoa; phylum Arthropoda; class Insecta; order Coleoptera; family Silphidae; genus Nicrophorus; species Nicrophorus orbicollis. The sequence goes on from JAFMTC010000277.1 coordinate 303,307, forward strand.
GCCGCAGCAATTAACAGCTTGCAATAACGAATTTATATTTATACACGCTCAGCCGCACGTATACGTTCGCAAAAAAATTACTGCCACCAAATGGCTTTTAAAGTATTTACGCAATTGAATGAATCCAATTATGTAATATTGAAGCGTCACTGCTATCGCGAAAGCTAATCGTTTATTTACCGGCACGTTCATAAAATCGGAAATATACATAAATAACCAATTAATTATCATTGACACTTAATTATTGCTAATTGTTTAATTCATTTTCTAATTGTATTGTGCATCGAACAAATAAACTTGTTAATGTGATTTTTTGTAAAATGTATTATCATCTTTACGTTAATTAACAAGAAATTAGATTTATAAGCATAATATTAATTTGGACTTTACAATTATTTAGTTATACATCAAATATGGCTACACATTACATCAAGAAATTTGCAGACTTCTCAAAATATATTTGAAATCGAAGCGCATAATACTCGTACTTTATAAGTTCCTTAATCATTAAAGTATACATTTTTATTTACTATTATAGTTTTAAAGTATATTTAGACACTGATAATCTGTAACAACTACTTAATAAAATTGCTATTTAATTTTCAAGTATTTCCAATATTCATTATATATTAACAATTAATAAACACAATATTTTTTATTGCTAATCCTCTGCTAGTAAAATGAAAGAATTATTGAAATAATTGAAAAGCATTATTGAATTGAAATGAAATTGTTTCTGCAATAAAAACAGTAATGAAATTATCCGGGTTTTATAATTTAACTAATTTTAAAAACAAACGGGGAGCAAATGCAAATTGTTGGTTCTAGTGAAACGCAGTTCGAAAACGAGGAAAAAAACTTGTTGATGGTATCGATCCCCCCGGTGCATGGGACTCTGGATCGCCTGTGGCGTTTAAAATTCCCATTTTTTGAATAATTAATTTACACATGATAAAACTGTTGTGATTAGCGGAACGCCGGAGGGGGATTAAGGGACGAACTGCGATATGTGTATGCATGTTTCAGTTGGGGTTCTCTTTTTTTTTTCGGGTGGATTTTGCATTGCAATTCGCTGTGCAACAGAGATGGAAGATGAACGCTGTTTTTGGGGTGTGACAGATTGTGCGTGTATCGGTAATGCATTGGATCCACATCCAATTTACGTGCGTGCGGCGTGTGCACTTCTCCATCCGAAAACGCTCTTCACCCCATGGAAATCACCCTCCGTCATTCGTTTTTATGGAACACATTCAGACCGTTCCTGTTTATTTCCAAAGCCAGTTGTTCAAGTAATTCCGCACATAAAATTCAATTTGCTGCTCGTTAAGCGGTTTAAGATGGATTACATCGTATAGCAGATGGCCATTGTCAAATCGATCAGTTTTTTGTTTCATTTTTTAAGAAATTTTGAAATTTTTTAAAGTTATTTATGCTTAAATATTTCAATTTCTTAATTATTTCAGTTGTTATACATTTATGAAGTTGCTTACTTTTATACGTTGCTACAGTCTTTGTCAAATTAATAAGTTATTTCAATTAATTTGAACATATTGATGTTAATAAATGTGTGAATAATACAAAAAATATAACAATAATTACAGAAAACTTAATACAATAAATGTGAATAAAAAGATATACATCCTGCCATTAAATCTGTTATTATCCTTTATATTTGAGTTTCTATATGGTTTCATATGGAATTATTTAATTTTCCAATACCGCATTTTACTATCCAGTCTTCAACCTGCCTTGGAACCCTTCCAATTTATAATATTATATTATTTAAGAAATACAACTATATTTTCTATGAAATATGTTTCTTTATTTATATGTATCACGAAAACGAATCCTTCAATTATTTTGCGAGATCCATGTTAAAGAAACCTGGTGTAGTGTATAGATATTTCACTGCATATTTATTGAATTTTGCTTCAGTAATTCAGTGAGAATGAATCATTTATATCGTAATGGGAATTGTTGATGTTTTAAAACCATTTGTATAAAATTGGAATTAGTTTTGGACGGTTAAATTCCGTCCATTTCAAATGCTCTTGAATTAAATCTAAATTACGTTTGATTGATTATCCAATCAATAGTTAAACGTTCCGCAAATATGATGTTTCATTTAAAAGCTCTAAATTATCGAGCGACATAGACTTGTTGAATCCGGCGCTTAAAGCCTCCACTTTCTATTAGCCATCGAAACAATTTTGATTGCGCAACGATGACAGAAAACAAACAAACAGCGGAATGAAGTTAGAGTGAGTTAGAGGAGTCGAGAGGGAATCGAGATCGTTTGCAACAGGATGCAAACTCGTTACCATCTAAAATGATTGCATTTCATTAGATGACCTTAAAGAAGATGCCTTTCAGCAATGAAAGTCACATTAAGGCATTTACAATGACACTAAAACTTGCGCGGTGATTTAAATCGTTCAACTCTTTAATCGCCCCCCAGAGCAATGACGGAAACGAATTCGTCGTGTGCAAATCATCGACTATTAAATATTTGATACTAGATTTTCTGTGTTTGGTAGGAAAAAAGGAAGTTCGATGGATGCAGGCAGGAAAGGATTTGCATCGGACTGCGATGAAAATGAATCGACTCCACGAAGCCGTTGATGCATGGGACATGCATTTCAACTACAGCTGATGTAGAGATAGCGGATTGGCATTTGCGCAATGTCTGCTTATCAAGGCTACCTGTGATAGCAAATTTGCGCAAACCGGATTAGGCTTCGACGATCTATGAATGCAATGTTCCGATGCGAAAGTTACGCAACAAAATGCTTTCTGAACTATTACAATAAAAAAGCACTTACTCTCTCTGCTTCAGCCGAAGCCATTTATTTGTGTGGATGCGTGCGTGCAATCCATAAAACATCCCATGGATGATACACGCTTCCTTTTTATTTCTTCCATGTTTTTTCTTTCGCCTTTGTCTCTTCGTAAACCTATATTGGTTCGAATATTTCACGTTAATCATCTCTCAATTACATAATAGAGATGACGAGTTTTACCAAAGATGAAGTACAAACCCAAACCTATTGAGTATGTTTAATAACTCTTATATCTTTAGTTCATGTTTTCCAAATTTTTGACAATTCTTGCATTAAGTATATACATTTAAATAATGAATTTTATATACTTTATATAAAAAAAAAATAAGTTAGTCAGTAAATAAGTATACTTGCGTTCCATTACACATTTTTTATTAAAAACAATAATTACAACAACAATTACAAAAATATTTCAATACAATAAAAATGAAGATAAAAAGAAAATTCTATTTCTGTTTATGACTATTTATTTAACCGGAATTAATATGGAAATAAATTAATTAATTTTAGACACAAAGTGATTCGGCTTAAACAAATAATTTAAAATAGTTAAATTATATTAATTAGTTTTATTTGGCTGTTGTTAAATGTATAATTCAGTTTTGTAATCTGTCGTTGTTGCTATTTATTATGGAATCTATATAAGGAAAATCTTCTATTGGAATGATATAAATTAATTTATATACGGTGTTCGATGTATTTGCGGTGTTTATCTGTTGATAGCAGGAAGAGAAGGACATTAGATTGAAGAAAAAAAAAGGACGTGCATGCGAGTTATATAAATTCCACGGTTTGATTCGATTCAATTGCGGACTTATATAAGCTCCCGATATATTCAGATTAGTGTAATTTATTCTTGCCGTAGAATCGTACGTTATTTCTCCCGTGGCCATTAGTGTTAATAGCCTGTAATGAAGTATTTATTTAATCGAAATGCAATCAAAGCGTGACGGTGAACGACGTAGGTGGAAAATGGAATATTATTGAAAATTGAGTTACGTTGATAATTCAATTTGAAATTGGTTTAGTGTATTATGTTTCGATGCGATAATGTCGGATGGCGGGAAAAAAAAAAGAAGAGGAAGCGACGTTTTCGCTTTGATGGTGAAGCCTGGCGAGAGGCAACGAGCCATGGCAAACCAACCAAGCTTTCTACCTACTGACTGATACACAAACGGGGTCTATCGATCGAGTGGATGGCTTGGGTGGAAGGTTCTGTTTCCCTATAGACTGCAACCATAATTGAGAACTGCACCACAGCACGCCCAGAAGCTCGCTCCCTTTCCCTAAATGCACGTCCCCATAAGCCCTTTTTTCGTTCGTCCGTTCCCTCAGGATCCGAGCTTCGTCCTCCCCTTCGCCATTGCACCCCGTACGATAGCCATAGCCGACTTCGCTCTAGTCACGTCTACATTTTTCACAACCCTCGAATCTACTGCTACACTTCTCACCATGATACACACATTTCGCCATTACGAAATCGAAACCCATCGATAAACAAGACCAAGTCGAGTGCATCGCAAACACGCGTGGCAATGGCGATGATGATGATGATACACCTGTACACTTTTACACTCATCGTTGCACCTGCATTTTACAGATAACAAGGCTGACATTGGATATCTCGCTAACATGTTGTTAATTACAGCCAGCAGCAGCAGCAGAAATAAAAGCTATATAAATAATAATCCGTTTAATTACCACAATTCCACCATTAATCTTTCAATTCTCGCGCCGTATTTTTAGAAACTTTTACGCAACCTACCATTTCTTTCCTTTATCCTACTTCTTTCTTCATCTGGTGCGTGCGTTTGCATTTGCATTTATATCAAAGCTCCTTTACAGTTAGTTTACCTGCCGCATTCGAATATGTATATTTATTTATCGCGGATAAGAAAAAATACATTATGCTTTTAAAGACCAGCTAATGACTCCCACGTCACTTTCTAAGATGGATTTTACTTTCGTTTCTGGGCAGAAGGTCGACCGTAATGCAGATCACTGGATTTCGAACGACCAGAAACAGGCAGCTCGAATTTATTCGTGGCATTGACATCGGGCACAGTTTTTCAGCGGAAACGGAAACGATAAGACGGAGAAATCGATACATATGCACAAGGTCCGAAGGCAAACAAACGCGAAACTTCGTCCAGACAGACAGTCAACTTCCTCGTTTTTCATTCGAGAATCGAGGCTTTTTCCTAATGACACATTAGCATGCATTCAACTTATGCATGCAAATAATTAATTGATTAATCCAATAAAACACATTATACAACTACTATTTGTATGCAATTATTTACTAATTCCATTATTTCAACCTTTTCTTACATTTATTATTACCATCTTTATTGCAATAAATATTAATAATAATATCAAATTTATGGGCAGAAAGATCTATGGTCTATAGCCCTCTGTTTTCCGTTACAATAAAAATAATTAGTAATAATAATATTAAATTTATTACATCAAAAACATGAAAAATATACAAACTATAATAATGCAAATGCACAGAAAAGAAAACAGAGTTACTACAATTGCTGCAAATTGGTCTATAGACCATAGGTCTTTCTGCATTATTAATAATAATATTGTTATTCAATAAAAATCAACTTAAAATTGAATCAAATATAACAAAACATAAATGTAGAATTTGACTCTATAAAAAATAATTAGATATTAATAAAAAAAAAATGTTAATTAACATATATAATAGCATACCTCAGAGATAATAACTTCAAATTAGATACGCTCAATTAACAATTAGTTGATGGATTATGTGATTTGAATTATATTTTTTTTGTTCAATTATAATAACGTGTTTTTATTGATTCGTGCGTGCGATTTTACATAAATTGAAAGAAGGTCACCAGAAGAATCTCTGGTTGAAGGTTTGTTGTTAGTTCATGATTCGTATAATCTTTGTAATAAGATAATTTGAAGTCTGGAAGCATACGAAAGACACTCAACTTACGCTATGAAAAAAGGCGATGTGCTGCTGCATTTCCATTCTTTTTTATTTATATATATATATATATTTCCACTCCTGTAAATTGGTAAGAGATATATGCAACAAGATAACTGTTTCGAAAGTAATTATAGTTTTATGCAGGAAGTTCAAAATCGTTCTATATAATTCCGGAATTAAGACGTAATTATTTCGTTACACGAAAACAAATAACATTATCCCTTGGTTTCTTGCACTTATCACATTATTTTATTATTCAATTATAATACTATTTCAATAATTATACAATTAAACAATGAATTAAACAAGATTTATTCAAAAAGGGTTATTGACCGAAATAATTTGAAAATGTTCTATTTTTACACTTAATTATATAATAATAGTAACTGTATTTTATAATCCATTAGATAACTAAGTATTATCTAGACGGGGATTAAAACTGTTTACTGTATCAATTCCTCTTGAAATTGAAGATCTATAATGTATAAAATTAAAGTTAAAAAGTAATTAAAATATAATTAGTTTTTCAAATTAAGTGATTATACACACGTATCCACCCACATCCTTTTGAATTAATGTACAATTAATTAAAGCTTTGAATCGTATGCAATGCATTTCAATTCGAGTGGAAATGCATTATAATCCTACAAATAAAAGCACTTTATGACCTGTTGAGATGTGCAACGGAATCGGGTATACAATCATATGTTATTCGCCAATTGCATGTTCTTTTCCTGCGTTTGCTGAAGCTTTGTGAAATGCGAGTTCCACAAAGCCTCGATTCTCGAGCGCAAGAAAGGAAGGATTTATTGTACGATCTCGGAATAAGTGGAGAAAGAAGTTTACTTTCATAACCGATACCAATAAACACTGTCAACGTCTTAGTATACCTTTCAGCGATTCTGTATTGGTCTATTTCCTCTCCGAACTATTATTAATATTTAATTATCTCATGTTCGTTGTTCATGCGAAACAATTGTTAGTTTTTTTTTTGATATCGTTTACTAGAATTGAAAATATGTTAGTTGAAATCAGCTTTTCTTTGCATCTACTTTTTTTAAAGAGCTGTTCTTGCTGGTAACAATTGTTATTTTCTCAAATTCGTTATGGGAATTGTAAATCGGTTACATGAATTATCACTGAATTTTGTGTATATTTTAAGGAATTGTTTTTGCTAATGTAACAGTTGTTATTTATCAAATGGGTTACGAGAATTGCAAGTTAATATTTTAACAGTTAATTAAAATCAGGTATTTTTTGTATTGAATCAGCTGTTATGTGTATCTGACTTTTATTAAAGAGTTGTTCTCGTGTATTGCATGACCGAAAGTACTGTTGAGATTTGGCGTAAAATTTCGTGAACTGCTTCATTCGATCACTGCAGAGAACCGGTTCTCCTCTTTCTTAATCTGAGCACAGCTATTGATGGGATTTTCACTACCAATTAAATGAAGTCGTGCAATTTAGGTAGATAGATTAAATGGTTTATTAAATTTAGTTTTTGAAATGAGATGTAGACTAAATTGAATCGTCTCGTCGGCGTCGTTGGGTTGAGTTACAGTTTATGCCGCACGTTTAATATACTTAAGGGGGTGTGAAATTCCTCGGGGCGATAATAAAAGAATTTATAAATAAGTTAGGTTTGCGCAGAGGGGGCAGTGAGAAATGGGTATGCGAGTTGACCGGAAGTGTACATTTAACACTCACCTGCATTACTTCCGGTTGGTCTCATTATCAGCGGCGGAGCATCGCACGCGATTTCACCCCTAAAAACGCAACTTGTATACTTTCCGAATCACCGCTAGGAAAGTGCATTTGATCATCGTGAAAATAGGGTCGTTGGTGTTTGCTTGAGCTTTACCACAAGAAGAGGAGAGGATGTTATTATTATAGCCGCGATGCGAACGATTTATTTATACGCCACCACATGGACCTAGGCATGTGCGCCCGTCGCTAAGCTCGGTTACGAAAGTCGTCTTCTGCTTTTCTCTCCTCTCGCGTACAGAAACTAGTTCCTCGGATCCCTGGTTGAGGTTGCATTTGTTGCTGTTGCCGCCGCTGTTGTTGTTTTTAATCCGTAATGTTTGGTCTAAATTAAGAATAGTCGCCGGGGTTGTTGATGGTGTCGCCGCAAGTCCTCTGCACTTAGCAGCAATGCACGCACATCTTGACACGCTTACTCCGACTTTTTATATTCTCTGTTGGTGGTGCTATTACAAAAATAGTGACAATCGTATTGCGCCCCTTGGGCGCTTCTTAGTCGATGAGAGCCGTTGCTCTCGTTCTAATGATGAACGCTCTTCGCGAGGTGCACCAAAACCATCCAGAGTCACCGCGATTTGGGTGAGTGAATGCGTCACGATCGTGTAACCATCATTCCATAAGAAATACACTTCCCGGACCGTTACAAAATGTCCACAGCTAATGAGCCTCCATCCATCCTCCCCATCGATCGATGGTATTATGAGGTTCCGTGATGACCGGCAGCCAACGCAACTTCTTCGTTCGTTTGTGGCCTCCGGCCATCCCATTCTTCCTCTTCTCCGTGTTTTTGACTATATTATGCATACGGCTCTGCAAATAATTTCATTTAAATTACGGTTATTAGTAAATTTCCTCTTGCATCAAGGGCCTCTCGCACGCCATCTACACGCAGCGTGTTCTCCGCCTTTTTACTTCTTTCTTTCTTTCAATGTGTCCCATCCCTTCGCCAGGGGATTAACAAGGAAGAGACTGCAGCTGGTGTTAACAGTTTTTGGTTACTAACCGAGCTACTGCTAGTTCCTTGTATTTCGACGCGTGCTGCAATCTACATACGGTTTTTACAGGATTCCTAATTGCATCTTACCATTTGCTTCCATGCTTTTCTGTTTACTCGTCTGCCGGACAAATAAGGAAACAGGTGAAAAGCATTAAAATTACTACCATGTAATCCAAAGGCCTTTCTTGACGCGTAACACAACATTTCCTTCTTCTCTTTATCTCTTTATATATTTCATTATCTTCATCATTATCTCATATGAAAACAGTATTTTTACAATAAAATTGTATGATTTATTAATTTACTTTCATATATTTAATTATTTTAATATACTTGTTAGGACATAATAAATAAAGATATATATGTTATACGTAATATAAGAGTAACTTACAAATGAATATTAATATTTAACTAATAAATTCAAAGCGAAAGTTTAATTAATTAAATGATTCATAATGTATCACATTTAATATAAAAAATAACCGTTTTCACTCCACTTTACTCAATCCTGCTAGCACAATTCTTTGTATATATTTAATGATGTATGTAACGTTAAAAATCGATATGCACTACATAATAAACCTGTTGATTGCATGAAATATTTTGCATTTTACACCTATAAACCAATAAATATATATAATATATTTTGCTTTAATTTTCTTTCGTACATTATTTATAATTTAATATTTATAGTATTAGATTTACGTGTAAAATTATGTTAATATAATCTGGGCTTGGGAATGGATGGAAATTATATATGGTGCCAAATGTTAGAAATATGACCTTCGACACGTTACGTTAGGAATAAATACAATACAAACGCCTCTTACGAAACGGTTTTTCTAAGTACTATTTTCATCGATATACGGAAAGGTATTTCTTACTTAGTTTTATCCAAGAATTTGCAGCTATTATTGTAAATTAACTGAAATATATCGATGCAAATGAACAGGAAACATTCTTAGAAATTAATTGCTGCCAATGTATTACGAAACTGTGTCACGACTATAAATTAGGTCTTATTATTTCTCGTCTCTGGTGGTCTCCCATTGTATTATTTCATCATCATCATCCGCCTCCTCCTTACAATGTACGGTATGTTCTTTGAATCTGATAACTTTCCGTTTTCAACATAATCAATACTTTGAGCTGCGTGCTCGAAATTTCTGATCAATTTTATACAAAAAATCTTAGACAATTCTTTAGTATTCGAAATAGCATTATACAATTTAAAAAATAGTAATTGGACGGATTAATTAAGCATTACAATTAAATGTAATTACATAATTTTGAGTTTTAATTTTTTTTTCATTATTTTTATAGAAAATTATGTAAAACAATAAATATTCATACAATAATAGTGAAATAAAAACTAATTTGTTTATGAAAATAAAGTGTAAATCAACATTTTCAAAATTATACCTTAAATTTATTGATTATTATTAGTAATAATATATTTATACTGTAAAAATAGTCTTTTGATTTCTTTCAAAGTTTATAAAAAGTATTTGAACATACAATTATATAAGAGTTTTATAATATGTACTTATCATACAAATGGTTTATTGACTTCTATCGTATGCATTTTAATTAAAGTTTGTAAAAAGTCCATACACATTGTTAGCAACTTGATTTTTGTATGCATACTAATATTTTAATAATATTTTATTACTTCTTATAGTCTGCCAAACTATAATTATCTTTTAGCAATTGATTGTGTTAATGGGTATTTAAGTATTTTAATTGGTGAATTTGATTGGAATATAATGAAGAAGAGATATGCATCGTTTTATAATAGGATGGTTGTGGTTGAGGCCGGTGTTGAATCAGTGGGTTTTGGAGGGAGGCGAAACAAGGCCAATAATTTGTGCAAGCATCCGTGTGCATGTGTATGTGCCCTTTCGCGTTTTTGGGTGTCCGGTTTACAGGTGTAAGTAACAATGATACGGCGATAAAAACGACCGCCGCCCACCGTCACTTCTTCTTCTCCTTTTTACACCTACCAATTATTGTTTCGCGCGCGGCGGCCGTGAAATGGGCACACCGTATCGGCCGGTGGTTAATGTTATGTCTGCGACGGCTCGCGCACCTTTTAGGGTTTGAGCTTTTTAAAAATGGCAATATGACCGTCGCGAGGAGAGTGCGAAAGCCGCGCAAAAAAGAGCGCTAATTGCCATAGGGGGCCTGGATGAAGCGGTCCTCGAGGAAGTGTCCAGGCGGTCCCCGGAGCATCCGCAGGAGATTTACGGTGAGCCAATCGATCAGCTCAGAACGGAATGGTTCTAAACGGCCATCCAGTTTTTCCAACTATCCATCAAGTCTACGAGGCTCGGCTATGCAATGAACCGCGCTCGGCATGTGTTTAATGTTTGCTTACGTATTTACTCATCCGAGATCCTTTGCTTTATTATGTTTGCTCCTCGCAATGAAAGTAAACTTTTTGGCCGCGTCCCGAGCGCGCTCGCTCTTTCAATGGATCGCAACGTCACCGTTCGTTCGTTCTTCTGTTGCGTTTTACTCCTTCTTCGACGTTTTACTTTTATTCCTCGTTGTTCTCATGCCGCTGCTGCTGTTGTTGTTTTTGTTGTTTGTTGTTGTTGACTCTCGTTCACTCTCTCGGCGGCGGCGGCTGCGGCGTGCGTGGGCGGATTTGCAACACTCCCACCGCTGCAACGAAGGAGAAAGAGGCGAAATTACGACGAGCCTCCTCTACGGGATCTCGTTTTCGGCTGCGCCGGGTCCACTAACCTACAGTTTGCCACGGAGCTGCACCAGACCAGAGGTGAACGAGCCCCTGCAAGGACGCCTCGGATCGCAGGTTCAAGTTTAAAAATCAGCCGTCTTTAACGTCCAAAACCTAAACCTTGAAAGAGAGAGCCCACAAGGTTCTACTGTACCCGTACCTATTCTTCCGGCGATGACCTCGGCCCCGGCAGGGAGGAAGGATGTGCTGCATGGACTGTCCTGCCGGTCATTTACACCTGTCTCTTCTTAGTCGAGGTGTTCAAATCGCCTCCGATGACACTCGTAATGAACGTAATGTCTGTAACGGGACTGCAGGCCTCTGCGCTCACACGGAAGAAGGGAAATTCTCACTTCTCACCTAGCCTCCGAGAAATATCCTCCTATTCATTAAAATTAACCGAGCGAGCTGCTCTTACTTTAATCTGAACTTGTCATCGGATTCACGTTCTAACACTTTGCGACCGAGCACCAGTTTTTGTCATCCTCTTCGTGGTCGGACTATATATATACATACGCTCTTGGCAAACTCAACAACCAGTGCATACTAGTCATGTAGCTATTACCATTAGGTCGTCGCATAAACGGACCTTTTCCAGCAACTACTTAACTGGTTCATTAAAAAGAGCATAGGCATTAATCAACGTTCCTTTTTTGTTCTTAATACTTAATTCATTAAATGTATCTTCATTTTCAACTTGATTAATTAATTTTCTCTTTCATTATCATTTCAAACAAACCGAAATCCTACTGCGAACTTAAACATTTATCATCAGTACATCTTTTACTCCACTAACATTACATAATAGTTTCGATAATTTTGTATTGTATAAGAATAGTTGGTATAGTAAATTCACTTTCATCTAAATTTAATATATATTTGATTGCAGTTTTTCAGCAATATTTATTCTTTTCCAAACCTAAAATAATACATGCTGAATAACGTATAAAATCTTTAATCCTAATAGGGTTAGATAATATTATATAAGAGATTATCTCATGTTATGAAAGCATGTAATATATAAATTTACCCTGATAACAATCTAGTTTCCTTTACCAGTAATATTTTATGTTCGTTGATAACATTCGTACATATAATACACTTATCACACATATGTTTTTGATAAAAAAAATAGATTTATAGAGCGTTCTCTAAACGCTATTTGTTTAGCATATTTATGTTATCATCTGGTAGCTTATGTAATCGTTTTCAGTATTTACACATCAAAAGAAAACTTATTACAAAACCTCTCGCTTTGTTTACGTTATAGTTATAGATCTTTGGATTGAATACCAGTTATTGTTTTGTTTGATTTCGGAAGGCCGAAATCAATAACGTCAGCTGCAGATCATCAAACGTGACAGCATTATACTTTCGGTGGTTCAGTCTGGCTTTGTCATATGGATGGATATTCACTGCACACACCCATTCTGTTTCGATATAAACTGATTTGTCTAGGTTATTCTTAATATATCACTAAGGTCAACGAACAATGCCTATAAATAGCTACCCTTTCTATCCCACTGAGTTTCACAGACATTTGAATATTTCAACAGCAATTATGACAAATGTGTTTACTTTTTAGTGGCACATTCCTTCCGACGACGGAAATAGCAAAATTCAACACGTTTTAAACGAAATCACGATAAAATCATTAACATATCATTTTATTATTATATACATGATTTATTTGTTTTATTTTTCACTCTTTTTTATAATAATTGTATAATAATACAACAATTATGATAATTATTACCATAATATTTTAATGTAAATATTTTAAATTGATGAATATAAATTTTAAATTAAAATAAATCTAATTTAAATATAAATGATCTATGATATTGTAATAGTTACACAAACAGAAAAAAGTTGTTCAGTCAATAATAATGACATTAATTATAACTAACGTCCATAAGTTATGTATTTTCTATATTTGTGTGTATATTTAAATGAAAGTGCAGAAGTTTCACTTCCTAAGAAAAACGTAAATTGAATTCATGTGTGAAATATTTGTAATAATATTTACAATCACAGGTATTTCCACTAAAACACTTAACACCTAACACGTTAAGACTGAAAGTCATTTTACCAACTTTCTTAAACATTTGCTAAAACCAATGTCTAAAGGAAAATCACGACGAAAGCAATTTGTAATTCGAAACAATAAGAGCAAATGCATTTGATCGAAACAAACTTCGTTCGTACATGGAATTAAATGGGTTGACCTGGAAAGCGCTCAAACATTGGTAACAACCGCAATTGATTTCAGAAAATTACATGGCACTTTGCAATCAAAGTAAATACTTAATGATGTTATCCCGGATTGAAAACAGATTTCAAACAAATTTGAATTGGCATTTAATTAGATTGAATTTTTTTTATCGAGGTATAATTTTCGCTTCTCTTTTTACAATATTCTTTTATATTCCCGCTGCGTGTGCATGTGCAGAACATGATACAATGGCTTGCAGCACTGTGGGAAACTGGATAGCGATCACTTTCTGTCCATTGTCACAGATTATGTAGTTCGATGTCATAATAATAAGTATATCCGTTACGCAATTGCACAATGCGCGAAGAACGGAAGTAGCAAGTTCAATGTCGACATAATTTTGCGGTGTCTTTTCTTGTTGCGCCGGTCTCTTCCTCTCTCGTCCTTTCTGAGATCCTGGTCCGATCTCGGGGTGGAACAGGACGAGGACGGAAGATATCCGTGAAGGAGGAGCTGGAGGAGGAAGGAGACGTGGATGTGGCTGGCGTGTTCGCATGCAAGAGATCGTTTTGGATGGAAACAGGTAAAGAAAGAAAGAAGGAAGAAGAGGAGAGTAGTACGCGGGGATTGAAAGGAGGAGGATTTGAAGGAAGAAAAGAAGAAGTAAAAGAGAGAAAAGAAAAACGAGGTGGACGACGTGCAATGCACAGGTGAGCGCGCGAGACGGCGATGGCGGAACACGCTCGGGCGAGACGGAGACGCGGCGCTTGGGTCAACGGACCTAATGCCAAGGTCAATTCGACTACGGCCACACGTGGGACACAAACGGCGGAATACATTTCTCTCCTCTCCTCTTCTCTCTTCACTACTCTTCAACTTCACCAATTTTGACCACATTGTAAATCCTTCGCGCTCCGCTCCAAAATCAACCCTCATCATCGTATTGTGTCCTAGTGATGAAAGTTTGGAATATTGTCTGTTGTTGTTAGTAGTTTGGAAATAAGTCAACGCAATTGCTTTTATAACAATTTTATTAAATGCAATCCTTGGGCTTTGGTCTTATTACACTCTTTGGTTTCTTCACTACTCTTCAACTTCACCAATTTTGACCACATTGTAAATCCTTCGCGCACCGCTCCAAAATCAACCCTCATTGTGTCCTATGGATGAAAGTTTGGAATATTGTCTATTGTTGTTAGTAGTTTGGAAATAAGTCAACTCAATTGCTTTTATAACAATTTTATTAAATGTAATCCTTAGGCTTAGCTCTTGTTGCACTCTTTGGGTTCTTTCTAAGAAAATATAATTACTTTAACGTTTCTTTCGAAACTTTCTTCCACGTTAGATGCCTTAACTAAGAATAATTCTAAAAGCACACATTATTATTCCCATGCAGTAGGATTTGTGATTGGGATTAGGACTATATATAATTGATGATTAAGCGTTCCCACGAAAATCTAGGTAGATTTTCTGAAACGGGATCATGTCAAATCTCTTACATTTGTTTGAATAAAAAAAGTAACGAATTGGATTATTTTTGGGAACTCTTTATAGTAAAAGTACTTTAATTTGGAGTATGCATGAAGGCATGCATTGCTCCAAATCCATGGAATGTTTATAAGCACGTTATTGATTAAAGGACTTCGTGAGATTCTCTTTGTATTTATATATCTGTTGATATAAAGAGCCTTATCTGCTAAGAGATTTCATGGAGGTCTCTCACACATAGTTTCTTTATATACTCTAATAATAGTTGGACACAACAGTTGATTCTACTTTGCGAACCGTCAAGCTTTTCCTCCAGTACACTTTCCTTTTAATCTCAACGAAAAGAAGTCCACCCAATTGATCCATCATCGCGCCGTCGCCACCGACAAAGACTTTTCCACGTAATAAATCTTTACGATCCATGCGACCATCGACGTTCGAGCCATTCTCTCTCCTAAGGCACATATAAACCGTGCATCGTCGCCACTTACGATATAATAATTCACTGCGCAAATTAGTGACATCATATTTATATACCATCGACTTCTTCAAAACATACTCCTTTTCCAAATAGCAAAAAAGGACTAACAAAGATACTGAACAATGCAGCCAGACTTCTCCTGCTGAAGCATCCTCTTCGGCTCCACAATTTCAACAACAACAACAATGTCCTCTTGGGGAATAATTGAAGAACTTTACAATTGTCATTTACTTTATTGCCGTGAACTTTATCAGACATATAAGTTTATGACCGCGTCTTGCTGCTTCGCAATTATTTCCAACTCAAATGAAATGCTTATATTCGCGTTTTTACTTCCATCCTTCATCACGTTGTAATATATTTTCTATGTTCCTTTGAATAGACTTTATATGCTTTACAATTAATCAAACTTTTGTAATAATCCCTATAGCCTGTTTTTACCGTTTCTTAAAAAAATATTTTCATTACTTAATCCGCAAATTTATTACAGCTAAGTTAGATTTTTTTTTAATTTCCAAAAACTATAAAACTCATTTCCAAGAGAATATAAATGAATATGCAGGTCAAAATTTCTTTATAGTGAATAAATATTAGTTATAATTAATAATGTAATAAGATAAACGACAAAGGACCGCATAATTAATAATAAACATAAAAATCAAATGATCCAAATAATAACATATTCTTTTCCAAGTTTCCGGTTGCATTGCGTAACTTAGGCAGCTTTTAATAAAAAGTGCACACAGGTATAAAAAAACAGTACTTTGATGGTGTACAAGATATGCAATGAAGTGTAAATATACTGTTGCATCATAATGGTGAGTTTGAGGAAGTTAACGTTTCCGACACACTCACACTAACTTCAGATATTAATTGGTATTGCATTTAAGTTTCGTTCGATATGTAGTTTAGTTTCAGTTACATGCAAGCCATCATTTTATATATATTTTTACGTTGTGTTAACATTGGGGTTTGGGTTTATTTCTCCCTAGCCCTTGCGTTTC
Source organism: Nicrophorus orbicollis (assembly GCA_018845635.1). NCBI lineage: Eukaryota > Metazoa > Arthropoda > Insecta > Coleoptera > Silphidae > Nicrophorus > Nicrophorus orbicollis. Next base: position 319,807 of record JAFMTC010000277.1, read on the forward strand.
TATTATATTTTCCCCCATACATTTTTTTGTTGTGCGAAAAGTTTTTTTCATTCTTTAGAAAGTTGTTGCAGCGCAAAAGTAAACCATGCATAAATTGCTAGGAATCAATTATTATGGAAAATAACGTCATCTCGAATCATTTTCTTTTAAGATTATTTATTTTGTTATGTAGATATTTTATATAAATAGTAATTTAATACACATTTTCAAATATAATATAGGACCATATATTAGTTACGTAAAAATCAAAAGTCGTTGATAAATATGTGTGTGTGTTTAAATGGTTCTAAACTTTTTCTTTATGTTTCTTAGAAATGGGTGGATCAACACCTATGGATCCTCTAGCACGATTCGCAAGAGGTTCTATCGAGTTTATATAAGCACAAGACCACCTTTTGTAAGTAACCATATTTAGCGAGACGTGCAAGGATTTGCCACGAACATCGTAATCAGTATCATTTCATCAATCAATTATTTACTACTACAAACTTACAACGAATCTAGTTCTTCGATTATTTTAAATTAATATTAATTATAAAAATAATTCGTATTCATTTAATGATTAGTACAAAATAATGAATCAAAAACTTTGTACACTCATTCAAATATTATGAATCTAAATAGTCTCATTAAATATGCGCACCAATATTATTGTTATTTGAAAGGAAGCAGGAGGGAGAAACAACAAAGCAAAAAATGTATGTTAATTCAGTAATTTTTATTCATAACCCGGTACATAATTGTACATACATTATTTCCACTGATTTCTATGAATACTAAAGACGCGGGTTAAAACAAAAAGCCCATTAAGATATGTAATACTGATACAAGAGTTTTTCTAACAATTTCTGTAGAAAAAAAAGAACATTAGTTTACATTGTTTTCTCACATTGCGATCTCGAGCTGACATACAAAATGAAGATATAGTTATTTTTTCGATGTTTGTAGATTTTAATCACTGTTCGAACATTGGTCCGATGAAATAAGATTGATGGCCCGGATAGTTTACTCCCGTAATAAAAGTTCCATTGGGCTCGTGGAAAAGTGGGACAGGAATTAAATTGATTGATATGCGTGTGGACGTGTAAAACAAAAACGAAAGAAAAACGACTGGTGTTTCTTAAATGCTCATTAAAAGGCCTATGCGATGGGGGGCCTTAGCATGTAAATCACGATTTTCAGTGAAGTTGGGATTTGTGGTTTCGGGCACAACAGCAGATGTGCGAGCAACGAGTGTTGTTTAAGTGTGCGTGATGATGGTAACAAGTGTAACCTATGTTGGTATTGATGTTGCTGCTGTTGCTGTTGGTGTGCGAGTGTATGCATTGTGGTTGCGATTGTGATGGACGGACGGAAGTGCGTGGGCGGAAGTCGCTGGATTACCGTAACTGGGGCGTGGTCTTCGTGCG
>JAFMTC010000277.1:321270-351938 GCA_018845635.1 Nicrophorus orbicollis
TTTGCTGCTGAAGGCGCGAATGGAAGGAAAGGCCCTTTAACATGCATTGTCTGTTATCTAATGCAGCGAAGATCGTGCAAGACCGCTCGAGAGCGAACTTATTGAACTTACAGAACCACTTATTGCGATACCACGTTGCGCAAACGTTCCAACTGCGGGAGATGCTAATTATGTGATTCCTCTCGAGTAATACGAACCCGCCTAATCGTTATTTATGTAATTACTTTTTAGCGTTATTAATCATGCCTGTATTTCCAAGTATAATGCATAAATTACGTTTCGCATTTTCCTGGTAAACGCCTTTTGAGAGTCTTACTTGCGCTCTCGGTATTATCCGTGTACGATGTTGTTTCACAATGGAACATAAACACGAGAAAGAAATTGCACTTACCTACTTGTGTTTTATTAGGTATTATAAAATGTACCTAAATCCGAAAAAAAAAATGTGTGACCAAAGATTTGCAGAAACGAAAGGTGTAATAACGGGAAGACGAGGGGCTTCGGGAAGAATGGTGTGTGTCGGCTCAGAAAAGGAGGGAAGGGAAGAGATCCGATCCGTGTTGTTTGCCTGGGCTTTTATAATTTTATTGTAGTTATAAAAAGGGTCCCATCCGGGGGACCCTTTTTGGGGCTGAAATGATGGGCGGTAGATAAATTTTCACTCGATTCGTAGAGTTTAGTAGTAGTATAACGTGTTTCTTGGTAGAAGACGGTTTTCCGTTTCGTTTTTAAACCCCGGTTTGCAGCAGTTTCTGCGTACTACCACCTTCACTTCAGTGATAATTATGGTTTTATTATGGCCTGTACATTGGTAGGATTTTCAATACCAATTAAATTCCACTGCGATGGGTGCACTTAATCAGCTGGTCGTAATCTGCACCGGGATTATTACTAGCCGTTGGGTTTTATGACAGCAATATAGGTGTATATATATATTTATGGATTTTGTCCGTGCAGAGTGGGAAACGAAGATTAGATTCGTTAAGATGCAAATTCGCTGGAATTTAGATAATCTCTATTTATGTGCATGTGTGCGTATTGTGTCTATAGTTTGTACATGATTTCTTATCGAAGTTTTGTTTCTTTTCCTACAGTGGTGTGGCGATATTGAGCTGCACGGATTGCAGCGGTAGTTCAACAGCTTCAAGTGATATAACTGACCCTGGATCGCCGTTTAGCACTGCCTCGACCCATTCGGAGGATTCTGGTTCGCAGCCCGCCAAGATGCCACCGACCCAGACCGCTCATCATCCGCCTTGGTCATCCTGGACAGAGGAGTCCACTAACGGAGTGTCAAACCTGAAGAGGACTTCGCCGTCGTTAATGACACAAAGCGGCTGCGGCGTTGCAACCACCTTCTCCAAACGGGCCAAGACCGTGGAGACTCAACAACAGCAGCAGCAGCAATCGGCTGTGTTGATAGCAGCTCCATTTGTTGCAGCGCAAGTAGCATCAGCAGCAGTAGTAACAATTCCCACTACCACACCGATATGCCTAAATAACAATATCACCTCAAAATGCGCACAAACCGAGCCTAGTCCTAAGCAGAAGAAATCCGAGCCCCAGCATCCGAAACTGCAGCAAGGGAAGATCACAGAATACTTCAAATCGCAATACAAACCAACGAGCTTGATCAAGAAGGAGCTCTCTAACATAATAATCAAAACGAACAGTCCGAACAACCCAAACAAGTATGTGAACCTAGTCGAATCAAACAAAAAGATCGTTCGGGTGCCCCCGAAAGTACCTATAGAGCGATTTCCGAAGACGCGCAGTGTACCACGCAAGATCCTCCCAGCGCCCAGTAAACAACCCATCGCCCACCCAATCACCCCCGTCACAGGTTTCCCCCCCATTATCACCACACTAATACCAAACGTAGCCTATATACAAACCAAAGCCCCCAAACCTCCTGATAATATATTTGTCCTGAACGAGAACACCATACCGTCGTTAGTAAATCGAGGTACTTCATGTATCATTCAATCCCTGCCGAACTTCAATTGCGTCAAGCTGAACACCACTGCCACAACTGCAACCACCGTCGTGCCCATCGTAAAACTTAATATGCCTTCGAAGAATTATAGTAGTTTTAATATGATAAACACTGCCGTGCCGACGGTGCTCACTGCCACCAAACCTAATATAACGACATCGCTCATAACGAATGCCACACTTGACGTGAGCCGCCAGTGTATCACAGCCGAAGAACTGAGTCCGGCCGATTCCGGCGTCTCCACTGCCAGCAGCCTCCTCGAGGGCCAAGTAGACGAAGCAAGGACCCCACTGGAACAAGCCCAGAAGTCTCCCATCCTCTCCCAACCCAAAACCATACGGTTCCCTGCCAAGGAACGGACCGAACCCAAGGATAAGATCACCGTCAACGGAGATGCTACATGTCAATGGGATCAATGCGTAGCACAATACGATACCAATGGTGCCTTACTAGAACATCTACAGGTGAGTTCAACGCGTGCAAGTGATAAAAACTTAAACATTAACTATTCTTGATTGTGCAGATAAAACATGTGATAACTCAAGCAAACCAAGAGCAATATGTGTGCCTATGGCACGGATGTAAAGTACATGGTAGGAAGTCGTGTTCAAGATCGTGGCTAGAAAGGCATGTCCTGGCGCACGCCGGTTCTAAACCTTTCAGGTGCATCGTTGATGGATGTGGTCAAAGGTTTAATTCACAAGTAAGTTATTTCTTTGATTGATATGAAACTTAGAATGGTAACTAATTCTGAATATAATGTATTTTCAGTTGGCGCTAGAGAGGCACGTGAATGGTCACTTCAACACGGATAGCTCGCAGAACGGAAGTACAAAGAAGTCTGTGGAGAATAGCTGCGTTAAATTATTTAGAAGGAATGGCAAGAAGATACGGTTTAGGAGGCAGCCGTGGTCAGGTAAATTGAAAATTAATTCGCCGCTCAGATCGCTATCAGCACGGCATTGTCAATTCCGTGGGTTTAATGTATGCAACACAATAATCGCGCTAATCTGAATAAAGTGCGCGTGTGGTTGCATACATTAACATTTAATTGTGCAAAATCGTTGCATTATCCGCGGCTTAATCGAAATTATATACATTTACATGTATCTATGTAGATGCAATCGCTATCCTCCCTATATATACATACATACATGTTCATATTTCAATTAGTTTGTAAACGTTATGGACTTATTGAGTTATTTATCATAATGGCATACTTTCCATTCAACTCGAGATATTACAAATGTTGATTGCATTACTTTTCTTTTTATAGCTCGCATGTTCGATTTTATGGATTCGGGGATAATGGAAGGTATTCAGTACAAATTACTGTCCATGACGGAAAAACGGACAATGGGTCAATTCTCCAGCGTCGACGGAGAATCCGTCACACTGCAAAGTCAAATTTTGGCCAGACGAGTTGAACAGGACGGCATCTCCAAAATGCTCTTGAGGTGGCATCCCACTGATGTGTAAGTATATACAACCTTTCCATTGAAGAAATCGACTTGAATTTATATTCAATAACTAAACTGCATAGATTAATAGCTACTAGTACTATAAATTCCGAACCGCTCACGGAAGTGAGTCGAAGGAAACGTTGGGTTGGGCTTCAAAGGTTAAAAGCTAAATTTAATCTATTCGTTGTCATCGTTTCGGACAGTCTACGTAGAAAACGAGAATTTATCTGTAGAAAAAAGCAACGAAATCGTAAACGACATTAATTAAATTTGTTCTTTTCTTGATTTCAGAGTCGATGATGAGTGGGTAAGCGAAAAGGACTACAGGGCACATAAAACTGTATCGATACCTAAGCTGCAACCCTCGGCGAAGAATTCGCTGCGGACCGTGCTATTTCCCAGGGAAAAGGTAGCCACGACAAGGCAAAAGCACAGACGCAAACCTAGTAAGAACACGTGATATATAACCCAAGTTCAAAGCGTTCACGAAGCCTTCATAAGAAACTTAAGTAAATAATTGAAGAACAAAAAAGACAACAGGGTGTTCAATGTACTCTCGGAAAATCAACCCCCCTCCCGCCATCAAAGCGTAAGACGATGAGACAAATCTTTAATCCCTTCTCGTTTTTCACACACAAGAAAATTACATTATACTTCATTCTTCTTCGTTTATTTCTTAATGTATGCAAATAACATGACAATTATTATTACACTTTTTATATAATATATCTTTTGTTTGATCTCTATATACATTAATTTCAATATTTTTATGCAGACTTCGTGTGTTTTTTTTTTTAAATATTATTTTATACGTGTGTGTGTATGTATTATTTTTTTGTGCATAACATAACACTTTTTGTGTACAGTTTTATATAAATATTATATATATATTATACATAACAATTAGGTAGAAATTTTGAAGGAACGCAGCCAGCTAAACTAATCACTGCCAATAATTAACGATCGAGGTTTGGCCTGCCGTTAATTCCGGGATATCGTTTAGTCTTGTAAAATAATTTCTGAAGAACGATTCTTAGTTTTTTTTCTCTCGTTTCGTTTCTCTTGCGGATGCCACGTGAAAAGGGACTTAACGCAAGTTGGGTTTTGCAGAAGGGATTAATTGACCGAAGTTATCAAGTATACCTACCAAGCATTCCATGATCTATTTTCGTTTTGTTTTCTACATTGACCTTCGGAGAAATTTTAGCTTAAGAAAATTGTAAAGTACAAATTTATATTACGTTTTTTTTTTTAAATTAATTAAATTTAAATTTACTAATTATATTATAATTTAATATTGACAAAATAATGACGATTATGTATGATGATAATGAATATAAGTATTATTTGTGAAGAGGACTGAATTGAAATACATGTGTTCAAATGGAACCTTCTTAACTTCGGTCGAGACTACTAACTAACCCCGTTTTCGATATGAGACTTCTCTTCTGCAAAACGCGGTTGTCTTAAGTAATTTTTTTTTTGTTTAAATTAATTATTAATATTTTGTAAGTATTTAAGAATGCAGTTTTTATTATTATTTTTTTAATTTTAAATACACGGTGCGTAATATGATATAATTTAATTTTATTATTCTTAATTAATGGATATTTATATGATTATACATTAATTATACGAGTAAGTGTAATAAATAATAATAACAGAAATCCTATCACTGCCAACAAAACTGCCACACTCTTAGAATTTAGTGGAATAACAATAATAATGTTTATGATCGACGATGGTGAAACGTCATTTAGGAGAGGGGGTGTATCAACAATAAAATAGGATCAACGCCCTTCAATAAGAACAACGCGTGTTGTGTTCAGTTTCACCTCTTTATGTTGAACGAAATGAAAAATGAAAAGAAAAATTATGAACGTAATGATAGATTTTTTTTGTTTGTTTTTAAATCTTATTGATCTCTTTCCATGTATTTATTGAATATTCTTCATTCGTCATTTTGTATATTCGTCGGCTGGATTCGATTGGTTCAACACGGGTTTTGTGGATGAAATTATTAAGTGAAGGAAATTAAGTGCCTCAAAAATTTGTAAATTCGCGTTAACAAAAAAAAGAAACAAAGACAAAATATGAAGATTTGATTGATGAAAATGTAGCAATTCCGTTGTTGATTTAAGGGCAATTGAAGCAATCGATTCCACGGACAAGCATCATCGCATCGCAATCGTGATTGAGTAATAATAATTATTTCCAATAAATTTCTCTCTCTTCTTAATTTATTAAATGTAATGTTAATGAAGAAAATATATATAGAAAGAATATATATTTTTGCTCACAAATTTATGAAGATAATTAAAATTAATAATTAAAAAAAAATAAATAAACAACTGGAAAATATAGACTGATATCGAAAAGAAAGTGAATTTTATTGAAATTTTAGGTAAAACAAAAAAAAACAACGGCGAATAAAAAGCACACTGAAGAGCAAAAAAAAAGAGAATCAATTGCAAATAACGATGAAAAGGGTTTTTTTGAGAATCGATGGTTTCGTTTAGACTGATTTACGTATGATTTTCGGTGTTTGTTTTATTATTATTAAACTTAATTTGCAATTTTAATTTAATTGTTTTTCTTTCGATGCGTAGGAAATGTACAATCTAATCTTATAATTATTATTAATTTTATTATTGTAATTTACCTGTGCCTAATTTAATTATGTTTTATTACTATTGTAAACTGTATTCGTAGTTTGGTAACATGATGATAAGATTCGAAGTTGGTTGCTCCCCGATTTGTTTCTTCTCCAGAAAAGCTAAAGATATGAATCGTGACTGTCCTTCCTTTTTTTACGTTTAAATTTATTGACTATTATATATATGTTGAAGAGAAATAGTAACGACAGAGAGGAATATATATATATATATATATAAATATAGGTGATTCAAAGAAGATGAACTAAATAAAAATATGTAAATACATTTGTAAAACGTTTCAGTATTTATGATGACAAACCGCTGTACTTACATAACACTAAGAAGCAGCCAATGTTGATTGACTCTAATTCTTAACTGATTTTGTACATAATTATTTCCTTTTGTCCGCGAACGAAATCTTCTGTACAGTATATTATATCCATTTAGACTTGATTTTCCTCCCTCCACTCGATTACTTTTTTATTTTTCATGATTATTTTCATCGGAGAAGCGCATTAATATCTCGTTTTCGGTTTCCCTCGAAGGAAACTCCTTTGCTAAGTGTTTATTAGATATTTTATTAGAGCTATTTTAAGAACGGGATGAAAAGATTTAAGGTTCAATCAAACGTGTATAGAGAAAGAGAGTGAAAAGGAGTTAGAAAGTATGCAGCAAATCGCCCTGAAATCGGTGTCTTATAAAAGAAATATAATAGGTGAATTAGTTAAAAGATTATATAAATATTATATGAATATGAAATATATATATATTGAAAGCAAAATGAGAAGAAAAAAAAAAGCGCGAGGACGAAAACACGAAACTTTTCCTCTCGAGTTTCTTTGCGGGAGAAATATTTTGGGGATGATTTGCTCGGAGCGAGAAAGTAGTTGAACATTTGTAAACCTTGCTGCTGGGTGACTCCGGCTTGAGAGAAAAAGTGTGTACATATAGGTAATTTAATTAGCGTTAATTATATTTTATTTATATAAACCCGGAAAATGAGAGAAAAAAAAAACATTGTAATGAATAAACGAGTACGTTCATCACGCAGAAAACAAAACAAAAAAAAACAATCACCGCATCTTGTATTAATCGTTATTATTACATTCGTCGCTGAGTTTTCCTGAGTTTTCCACCCCGAAGAAAACACGTAATAGTAACTTAAATAAGTGAAAAGAAAACACGAGTTCAAATTTCTGTTTTTTCAATCATCATCCAAGAAATATGTAACAAATTCTACCTCAAAACAAAAAAAAAGAGACGAGAAGAAAAGAAGAAGTAAATTAAACATATAGTGTTCTTTTTTATATATATATATATAATTTAATTATGTTCTAATTATAATTAATTGTATTTTGTATAGTTTTTACAATTTGTATGTTTCTCCTTGTTTAGTTTTATTTTATTTTTATTTTTTTTCGATAAAATTCGAGAGTATGCGAAAGGAAATTCTGTATTCTTTCCTTCCTCACTCCTCCCTACCCGAAACCCCAAACTAATTTAATCGACTACAATCAATTTTCTCTTTTGTTCGTTTGTTTGTACTAATTAATAGAGCTATTTGTAGTTTTCTTTTTGTCTGTGCGAATTCATTTCCAAACGTTTGTTATTGTATCTAATCGAAAGTTCTCCTTCCTTCGATCCTAAATTAAGAAAACCCAAAAGAAAAAAAACACATGTAAGAATTAATACCCAAAAAAAAAAGACTGACGCAGAAATGATATGTAACATAGTTTTCTTTTTGGGCTTTGTTTCTCGTTCCCGAACATTTTTCTCTATATGTGATTCGACAGGCAAAAATAAATAAATAATACAGTATGTAATTATTCTATAAATGAATAAAACTTGTAAATATTTTAAACCGTTTGATTCTCTTATTTATTTTTTTTTCTTTTGTTGACTTTCCTCTTCAATGCGAGAAAAACAAAAAAGCGAGATGGATAATTACTAGTGTATAAGGTAAGATTGGGTTTGTTGCATTCAAGTCTTTCCATTTCAGGAGGGGTCAGCACGTGCGAACAGGTTATCAGATTCCAATATTATTATAGCTATCTGTGTGTTGTGTGTGTGTGGATTTTTTTCTGCAATTACCGCCGTTTCCTGTTTATTTGAAATTACATCCTGCTGACGAAAAAAAAAGCAAAATGTAAGCGCAACGTGCCGCAAAAAAATGAACTTGCGACGTAAATGGTGAGGTCGCAAATAACAGAATGTGGAAAAACTGTCTATGTACGGGAAAAATAGTCACATTGCAACAAAAACAAAAGGACACACAGAGAGAAGAGATGGAGAGTGAAAGACAGGTAGAGTTATATGAAACGCCAGCAAATGATCCAACGATAGGAACGACCTTAATTGTTCGGACGTTGCATTATCGATAGTTCATTTTGCCTTTTTTTACGCAATTGGTTTTTATTCCATCGAGCAAATTGTTTGCTTCCGTTTGCATCTAATTTAGTTATTATTTGTTTAAAACATTCAGTAATTAGTCCTCTAATTGAGTAGATATTATTCAGAATTGATAGTAAATTCATACTTGAAAATTTTAAAATAAAGCTAAAGTTGTCGTTTATTGACATTTTCAAAGAACTAGCCTATTTTTAAAGGAATTGTCAATTATAAAATTATTAACACTTTGGACAGATGATTTCAAAGTTTCATATTTCTTGATTTATGTTCTTTTGATCGCTAGAACATGCCAATAAATAGAATAGAATTGGATTGGTTAGGATTCGTTTAATAAAGTAAATACATATTTTAAGTAGCAACTATTAAGTTTGTTAATTACTAATTACTATAATTAAGTACACAAAGTCAACAAAAAGAAACCTTTTTTCGATTTCATTTGACTTTTGATGTGTAAAGAAAGTTTATATAGCTTAAAGTAAAATTTGTATGTTTCTTAATGTCTCTATTATAGAAGTTAGTTTTTCAAATGCATTATGAAATTACATAGAAAACTTCTTGTATTTTCGAAGTAATAGTAGTTCGAGGAGAATAATATTGATATTCACTAAAACTGAAAGTGTAATATTACAATATAATGTAATTAATTTAACTTTTGTTGTTTGTATTCTGAATCAAAATAATTTTGTATGTTGACTATATATAAAAATATAAGTTATGTTGGAATATTCAAAGTGCTAATGATTCTCGTATTCTGACTAATTTATCTACTTTTAGTCTGAAAATAACTGTAATATTCTGAAAGATAATGTATGTAACACATTTTCACAGAAGAAAATAAACAGAAAATATAATGCTATTGCTACAAAGGGCTATAGTCCATGGGTTTCTTTGTCCAAAATGCATATAGTTTTAATAATTTTAAAGTAGATTCAGAAAGTTTAAAAACAAGTAAAATGCGAAGGAATTTGTTTAGGTTGTAATGTTTGCTGACAAGTTGTGGTCAAAACATGAATCTGTAACTACAAATAAATAGATAAACTCAGAAAAAGACATCTTAACCTTTTTGACTTTTTTTTCTAGGAATTATAATGGCTTATTTCTCGGACTACCTGGAAAGTGGAAAAATGATATTATATTTGTGCATTCGACTAAAAAATAAGCTAGAAGTTCTCAACTCGGTAAAGGTAGACTACTAGATTTACAAGATGTGACTTTTCACAATTTCTTCAGCTTAAGAAAAAGGTTGGTGAATGGACAAGAAGTAAACGCCTGTGGTATTGAGAATTTGTATACAAATATTTTTTTCAGGATAGTTTCTTAACAAAAGTTTGTATATCCCGGACTATTTGAAACCGGACTAAAGAGACTGTATGTAGTAAAAGCAACCAATCATGTATAACATTTTTGTTAGAATTTTTATTTTACTTAATTCAAATTTATTAATTTTTTGAATTCATACCGTACTATGGAGATCCGGACTAGTATGACTTTCATATTACATTGTATGTATCACAAGCTACATTTTGAATGGGTAAGGATTTTTCTAAAACTACTAAAGAATATATATATTTTAAGTAATAACTATTAATTTTGTTAATTATTGTATAATTAAACACTCTTCGCAAGGAATGTTCTATGCAAAGTCTGTAAAAAAAGGTATATTTTGTTTTCATTAGAGTTTTGAAGTGCAAAGAAAGTTAATTCTAATATTAGTTTTTTTAAAGACATGAAACCATTCATAAGATTAGTTGTATTTTAGTAGAAATAGTGGTACTAGGAGAATAATATTGCTATTCACTAATTCTAAAGGAATAATTGAATAAAAAAAGGAAAGTGTATATAAAAACTACGGTTAAGGCAACATTTGCAATGCAAACACTTTATTCGAGTCGGAAATTGCAAGTATAAACTTTGCTGTCGTTGTATATTTAATGCAAGGCAAGTGAAGTGACTAAATTTCACAAATAATATCAATAAAATAAACCATTGTTAACTCTGCAATCAATAAGTTTGTTATAAATGATACTTAGATAAACAATATTACTTTAAAACAAATAATTACTAATGAAATGTTTAATATCAATCAGTTTATCTATGTTAAGACAATGTCGATTTTTAATTAATTCAACTAAAAGATTATCACTAATTTAAATAATACCCTTTATTTCCTACCAAAAGCGACCGAATTGCTAATTATTTCCACTTATTATCATTTCCAATTATTTGTATCTTGCAATTTGTGATTTTTTTTGTAAGTTTAATTATAATACATTAAATAAATTTACATGGAATAAACAATCTACATGTTTGTCAGCACAACTTTTATATATAAATCTCTTCTAATTACGCTTAATAAACAAGGTATTTGCATTTCAACAACAACAAGAAAAAAAAACTAAAGTAGAAATTTGACTAGGTGTTATGTGAAACCCGACGGATCTCAGCGGAAATATTCATATCAAATTTAACAGTAAATAAAATATTTATTTTCTACTCATTAAGTTAAACAAAGAATCTTAATTAAGTGTAATATTACAAGTGGATAACGCGTTTCCCCCAAATATGACCGATCAATGTAATAGAAGTAGTTTATATAAGCCCGGTTTTTACCACTTCGTGTGTTTTTCAATTATCAGCTTTGATATGTAATATCCTGAGTCAGTATTCTAATAAAACTAAATACATCCACACCTCGCTATACGGCCGCTCTTTATACGGCATTTCGCTATAACGGCCCACTTCAATTAAGGAACGTTTTCAATTTACGGCCTATAATGTTTCGCTACATATTGCCAATCTTACGTAAGCGCAATAATTGATTCGTTATACGGCTTTTCGCTTTGCGGCCAAGTTTCGCGGAACGTATCTAGGCCGTAAAGCGAGGTATGGGTGTAAAGGAGATTGCTTGTAACAATCAAATGGAAATAGTTTCAAATAGAATAAGAATTTGAACTTATTTTACATCATAGTAAAAGTGAATGACTCTCTTATTACATATAAATATAATTTATTAAAGTTTAAAGTAAATTTCTCAAAGTTTGTTAAAATGTGCATTTTTTCAAGTGAGTGTATCTTATTACAAAGTTTTGTTCATCATGAAAGTACATCAGTCTTTCAAATTTTAATTTTCTAATATTGTTTGGAATTATTGTTTGGATTCATATTATTAGATTTATGTACAGAATTAGGTACTAAACAACAACTTTTTGATAATCACGAAAACCGAACTGTTAAATATACTTTCTTGTAGAAGACGTACGATATTAAGTTTCATAAAATTTTCAACGAACTTGTTTCATTGTAGCGTTTCATTTTATTTTACAATGTAAAAGAAACTCAGATGGAAATAAAAAAAAACGAAAATGCATGGTTAATATAGTTAATTATACAAAATTGATAGCGTTTAGCATGTGCTGAAATATTGAGTTAAGTCTCCTTTTTATTTTTCGTTGCGCACCGCACAGGTATAATAAATAAAAGTTAAGTATACTCTATACTTAAGTGCGTTTCTGGATTGCACGAAACGCGTTATTTATGGAACCAAATATAAATTATATTCAACAATTATTTGACATTAAGTCGTGGACCGGTTTTTCAATCCGAACCCATAAAAATATTTGTATAATAAAGTGCAAGTTAAAACCCACACACTTACACGTTAAACGAGTATTGAGATAGACTAATGGCATCTAGTCAATTAGCAAGACTAATCCTTTAGCTTTAGTTAGATATAACAAAAAAAAATATGATATCATTTCTTCAAAATTATTAAATTAAAATTGCTTTGTTTATAAAAGAAATATATTTCTTATATAAACGTTTCGAGTTAATTAACTAAAACTATTTTTTTAGTTAGACAAAAGAAGATTTTATATAATTATTTAGTTAGAAAAGAACAAAAAGGCTTATTTTCAAAATTGTATTATTTGTAATTTTTCTTTCTTTTAAATCGAAAATTCTAGTTAGAATTCTCACTAACTTTCAAGTCAATTATAAGACTAATTAATAGAGTAACTGAAGAAATAAAAAATTATAAGTTTTTCAAAAAAACTATATTATCAAAATTGTGTTTCTTTATGTGTATTATTACAATTCTCTGAATCAGTGATCATTTAACAGCTGTTGGTTAAATATGCATGAGGCGTTCATTTCCTAAAGCTAAATTCAGTTTCAAGGATTGGTATTTTTTCTCTTACAACTGTATTTGCATAACGTTCCAATGTAACAGAGAAAGACTGTAAAGAAGCAAAGTTACAAACTTATTAAATGTAGTTATGCGCCCATTTTTTGTACCTGTTTTTCCTTCGTATTATGTAAATGGAGTTTCCAGCGATAAGTTCGTAGTTTTAGAGCTTTGCGTAGCGAAATGCTATTATACGCAATAATAGTTGCGTGCGGAAAATCGTGTTCTGTTCGCAGCAGAAAAGCGGCAAGTTGCGAAACTTTTGTCGGAAAGTCGCGGTTTTATCGAGGCGGGAATTTATTGCGTCTCTTGTGTGTTTATGCAAGTATTTTCAAAAGCACTTTGCACGGTGAATTTCAATGATTTACGATTTTTCCCCCGGAGTTTGCTTTAAGGCCTTTCGGGACTGCTGAGGCTGCGAATGGGAAGACTGCGGCGCGTACGTCTCGTATTCTGCTTCCAGCAGGATGACTAATTACAGGAGTTACGGCTGGAAAAGCTTCCTTCGATTCAACTTTTCTTGTCGAAATCGTTTCCGTCATTTCTTTTTTCTCTCTTTACATTCTCTTGTAAATTATATGGGAAAAAAGGTATTCGTGTCTTTGTAAAGCCGAACGAAAAGAAAGTTTCCACTCTTTCTGTTGCTAACTTCAGATATAAAACCCTGGAAAGTAATGAATTACCTAAACTAAACCTCTTTTATACTAAGTATATCAATTAATCAAATTAAACAACAAACGTATAGTATAATGTTCTTTATCTGTATGTCATATTTATTCTTTTAATATAAACATAAGTGTTGTTAATGTAATTCAGAAATTTTACCAATATGTGATTTTTTAGTTAGTAACATCTTTATCAGTCACAAACTGGGCAAAAGCGCTTTCGAATTTAGTAGAATTTATGTAATTTTGTATTAAGGTTACCTACACTAAATTTTTCATGATCAAATGAAACTTTATGTTTTGAGCAAATAGAATATACCGATTTGCTTATAATAGAAAGGTAATGCTTTCGATTTCTATTGATGAAAAGTTAGCTATTGAACATTTTATAAACTTCTTTGTTTATTTTATGTAGTCTAATACTAAACTTTAGTGCAGAAAGATCAATTGTCTATAGCCCTTTGCAGCAATAGCGTTTTCCTTTTATTTTCATTGTATTTCTTTATTACTATTGTATTGAGTTTATATTTTTTGTAGTTATTGTTACAATAAATGGCATTATTATTATGACTACTACAATTTTCAATATATTTTTGTTGGAACTGGCCATTTATTAAAGTGCAATTTTGTTACAAACATAAAATTGGTATATTTTATTTGAATTTATGTTTATTAAAAGACATTTTTTAGTGTTTCTCAAACCTTTTATTGTATGATTCAACCTTTTAGTTCATATTTCTTTCCAATATTTTTCATTATTTCACTTATATTCCTGCATACAATATGATGAATCATTATATGTTTTCTTCAATTGAAAGGAAATAAGTAAATGCTGCGTAGAAAGACTTAAGTCGATAGCCTTTTGATCAAATTTGTTGTGAATGAATATGTTAAAGGGTATTTATTAGGTATCCAGGTTGTTAAGAGTGTTTCCACTCCTCCGAAAAAAGGTTGTTAAGAGTCTCTGGATCACAAAAATCCGTTGCAAAAGGTGCTAGTTCAAATCTTACAACTGAACGAGGTTTCACGGCATTTACCGGTCAGCAAAAAGGACTGAAAGGGTGCAAAATATAGGGTCGTAACATAAAGAAAATATGTTAAATTTAATAAGAAAAGATAAATAAATTATTACAAAAAACAAACACTTAATTTAGAATAAACATATCTTTATTATATCCATAAATGGGGCCAAAGGGCTGTCGTTTTCATGTTCTTTATATACGCCTTTTTTAAATTTTGAAATTTCAAATCTTAAGGCGTTTCCTTAGAAACAAAAAACAGAGGTTATTTATCAATCTAATTGTTTCCATTGCAGAACCAATTCATTTTAATAATTAATGAATACAAATTGCAGAAACTGTAAATCAAGTTGTGCTTTGTACAAATGTGTCATGTCGTGTTTTGAGCTTCATAAATTACGTTAACTCTTCTTTTTTTTTCTGCAGGCGAAGAAAGTGCGAGGTGGGAAAAAGGGAACAGAGATACGGAAAAAAGGAGGAGGAGAAGAAGAAGCGAAGCAGACGAGATAAGTTCCTCCAGGTGGATTTATTGTTCTCTTTTCAGCGTTCTGCATATCGCAGACAATCACAACACATCACGACACAGTGATTGCAATATCTGCAACAGCAGATCGGCAGCAGATAAGATTCCGCCGATTCCGCGATATCCGCACGGATGCATCTCCGATTCCATTCCTCGGCTTCGGTATTTTGAGAAATCCGCAACAAATTGCTTATTAATACGGAATTTGTAATAATAATAATAGTAAGAGAGAAAGAGGTTGTAGGAATGTTCCGTTCGAAGTTGCAAGTTTTGCCGATTTTTTTTGTTGTTGTTCTCGTCGCTTCGATCAATATCGATTGCGATGTGCAAGTGTATTAATATTGAATAAAATAAAAGAACCGACACCCATATGGGGGTTTCAAAGTGAGTTTTGCTGATGGTTGCAAATCGGTCCCCGCCATTGTCCCCCGCCTGCAGAGCCAAAGTCCACTGCTGCACAACTGCACACTCTGTTCCTCTTAGTTCCTCTAGTTCTCTACAACCTGCTGCACAAGAAACACGTTTCATTTTGCAATCCTGCTGGCCTGCATACACTCACACTCACACACAGTTTCGGTCCCTTTAAATTCTGCACTCTTTTTTTTTAACTTCTGTTTATCGTCGTTTTTTTCTTCTCTTCATTCGTTCGTCCCGCTCTTCATTTCGCTCTTCATTCTTACCCACCACCTCTTACCACACACGTAACGCCGCCGACCTACCCAAGACTTTCTTTAGTGATGATGTTTCTGTGATTCTGTGACTCATTTATAAAGGACCCGACTCGAGATCCCCGCAAAATCCGAATTTAAGGTAAACCAAACTAATCGCATTTCAAACTTACAGATCATTTCTCTCTCCACCTTTTTACCATTATCATAATCCAAATTCTATTATGAAAATAAAAAAGGTATGTTTTGGTGAAATTGAGTCAACGAAGGTCACGCATTTCGTAATTTCCACGGACGACCGCAATCATGCACCTAACGATTTTGTCCATTTTATTGTTATGTGTTTCCATCAAAAATTCGATAATAACTTGATCCTTGAGATATCAAAAAAACAAGTTTTTATTTTGAAAAACAACGATTGTGTCAGTTTGTTTAATTGAAATGTAATCGATGTATCGTTTTATCGGTTTGTTGTGAGTGGACGGATGGAAGAGCAGTGGGGCTTTTCGTCTGATTGAGCGGAGATTTGAATGAAAGGTCAGGAAATAATTTCATTACGCTCATTGGCTATTACCGTTATTCCATATCGAAAATTCAATTAGACGTGCGTCGATAGTGCAATTAGCAGCGCTCACTTACGTTTAATTGACAATTATCGAAATCGAAAATATCGCGTTACTTCGTTTCTTTATTCATGTTCCGATTTGTTATTTAATAATTAATTAAATTAACATTATTATGTACTTCTTTAACCATCTTACATTACGTAAAATTATACACTGTATTTCTAAAACCGTTTACCAAAAAACTCTTACATTATGACGATATATTCAAAGTACTTTGACTTTTTATAAATGCAAGTTTTGATGATATAATTATGCTCCACATTAATTATAAACAGAAATTAACTTGTTTTTATAGAAAAAAGTACTATAAATTGGAAAAATGAGAATATGCATACATTTTATAGAAAAAATTTGGAATAGTACTATAAATATTATTTATAGGAAAAAGCAAATTTTGAAAAAAATTCGAATACATTTTATAGAAATATATATTGTGTAATTTAATAAGTTTGAAGATATTGATTAATAATTATTTATTAATTAAAATAAACGAAATAGTTTGAGCAAATTTTATAATATACTTACACAGGTTTTATATAATTTGTAAACTATTAAAACATTGCAGAAACTCGATTAAAAACTACTTATTTATTAGATTTAACCCTAATTATACCTAAACTGCAATCATTGAATATATAAGGGGAATCAAGAAGAGCAGATTTTATTTGGTAAAAAACATCTCATATAAAATTTTCATTTTCAAAATTATGTACATTCTTCAATAAAATAATTCATAAATCTTAGAGTACGTCAAATGTGCATATTAGAAATGCAGTTTGCTATATGCTGTTATTGTTTTGAAATCAGTGATGATGTTTAGTCTTTAGCTACACCATTTTTAACACTAGTCCAGTGTGCCGAACGAGGTCATAACAAAAACAACGATCGCATTACAAAACGTGCACATTATTTTTCCATGGAACGTAAAACCTTCATATTTTTGTTTATTGACTGTATTTATTAAACCATTTATGCTATATGAACATTATTTTCAATTCTTGTTATTAAACACTAAGTATTATTCTAAATATTTATAACGTAAGTGTAAGTAATTAATTAATGTTAGAGCAGTATTTTCGAGCCTATTTGAACCTAATTTTAAAATTACTCTGCACTCTTTAGAAATTAGTGTGCTTTGGATTTCTTTGGAAAATAATTGAATAATTGAAGATCGTTGCTCTGCGAATAAAATAACTAAAAGGTAATAAGTTGAACAGAAAGACTCGTAAATGTATAAACATTTCGGATTTAAATTTGGAGCTATACAAAAATTGAGGAAACTGGTTCGATTGTGGATGATAAGTCCTTATAGTGGAAATATAATGATGTTATGGATATAAGTGGATATGGATATAAGCTTCAACGTTTCAAGAAGCATCCTACAACAACTATGGATCTGCATGCATACAATTTCCAACTCAAACCAATAGACTATACACAATGGCAACATTTGTATGAATTACCGTTTTTCGAATAATGTATTTAATTTTTCAAAAAATGAAACACTCTTTAAGTATCAATTTTATTGAAAAAAAAATATAAAAAATATAACAGCATTTCATTTAAACACTCTTCAATTCTTGTAATATTACTATTTCATGTTTAATTAACACCTTGTCCTGAAAGAAATTCAGTATCCGGAGACGCTGCTAACTATCATCATTGGCTCTAATTCTCAGTTCTCAAAGTACCATTGTCTCTTCAGATAAATCTCGGATAACAACGGGGCTCACCCCCTTTGTTCGCATTGCATTGTACATCCCTTTTAATTCATTAAAGCTTTATTCATGTTGCTGCTGCTGCAGCAGCACAAACACGCAAAAAGTACGAAGAAAAAAAACAGTGAAATATTTTCGTTTAGTTGATTCGCCTCACTTCACTCGCACATTTCTACTCGTTAATTAAGTTTCATGTTAAGTGCATTGTTGTTTTTTTTTCAAACTTGATATAAATCAGAGGCGTGAAAAGAAATTAGACTCAAGTAGGTGTAGAATGAACGAAAAAAAAACACAAACAAACAAGTACCGTGCCGACAACGATGTGCGCGAACTTTCATTTTAGTTGATTTATTATTAATGTTAAGATCATAATAATGGTGCATAAATCATGTTTAATAAAAAAAATGTACGGGGATTCTTTACCTTTCTAAATGTTTCATTAAACATTTGGAATATTGCAGATAGTTTTAAGTCCGTAAAGTTTTTGCGGTTATTCATTGTTTGTTTGAAGTAGATTGGGTTCTTTTTGGAGATGATGTATGATGTTATATGGGATTTCCATTGATGCTTTTGCATTGTTGTACAAATATTGACATTTTCTTATAAATTTTCTTGTAGATTGGGTTCTTTTTTGAGATGATGTATGATGTAACATGGGATTTCCATTGATGGTTCTACAGATGTTGTACAAACATTGGAATTTTCTTATAAATTTTCATTTGAATATTTACTTTAATTAGTTTACATTTTTTTAGCAGAAATAATATTCCATCCATTGATGCTTTTACATTGTTGTACAAACATTGATATTTTCTTATAAATTTTCTTGTAGATTGGGTTCTTTTTTGAGATTATGTATAATGTAACATGGGATTTCCAATGATTTTTCTACATTGTTGTACAAACAATGGAATTTTCTTATAAATTTTTATTTGATTATTTACTTTAATTAGTTTACATTTTTTTAGCAGAAATAATATGAAATACACCCATACCTCGCTTTACGGCCTAGATATGTTCCACGAAACTTCGCCGCAAAGCGAAAAGCCGTATAAGGAATCCATTATTGCGCTTGCGCAAGATTGGCAACATATAGATATATCGACATGGAAAAAAGTTTTTTTGCCGTTATAGCGAAACATTTTAGGCCGTTAATCGAAAACGCGCCTTAATTGAAGAGGGCCGTTATAGCGAAATGCCGTACAAAGAGCGGCCGTATAGGCGAGGTATTCTAAAATAATTCTGCATTCAAAACATTTTCAAAATCTAATAAATTTCATTGAAAATCTGTTTCTTTTTGTTTCATATTTTCTTGATATCCAAATCTAGCACCATAAAATTTCATTTTTTTTACTTTAATTTCCATAGAGTATAACTCACAAACCTTAAGCTATTTACAAAAGTGCTTCTAAACCGAATATTTATAATTTACCATTGGTAATTTCAATCATCCAATGCAGTTATTTAGGTGTGCTGCAAACATTTTAAAAGATTATCATTTCTTTCTTATAAAGTTCAAAGCAGAAGTCACGAAAATTTAACTATAACGGAAATTAATATCTAATTAGTTAATAAGATGTTAATTTAATATTCATTATTTTTTATATTTTAAGAATTGTTAAAAGGTAAATTTGTATGCGTCTTTTCACCCTACATTTTTTTTACAAACTTTTCTTTTGATTTTGTTTCTACTGTGGCCTAATTGATATTTATTACTGAATAAATATATTTGAGAACCTGCGTATTTATTATAGGTATAATTAAGGTAATTGCTCAATAATTCTAATTAAAATTAGACGTAACATGCAAGAACTCCAATATAAAACTTTCGCACGATTAATAAACGCAAATTACTTTTAAATACGGAGCGCACACTTAATGATTTATTCTGAATAAATAAACACCCGAGTCGTGATTACAGTTTTTCTTTCCTCTTCTTTTCCTTCGGTTAAATATCTTCGGCTATTGCCTCCAGAAATTCAAAGCAAACACCGATTCCGACCGTTCCAGGGGATGTAATCAGCGTTGAAATGAAGAGATCGTCGTGTTTGCATTGTACAGAAACAACGGCATGTAATCTTCCATACATAGTTCGTGATTTTTCCACAGTTTTTCTGCGTTCTTTCTTCTTCTTCATTATTATTATTATTATAATTTCTTGTTGCCGTTTCGTTCTTTTCCGCTCGTTCCCTCCACTTCTTCCACTTCATCAACATCGTCTCGTTCTCCTCTTCTCTTCGCCCGATTCGATTTCTTCTCGTCCCTTTCTCCACCGCTCCAGCATTTAATAATAATCGCTCGAGCACGAACTCACAATCCGCTCCAGAACACGTCCACACGCTCAAATTGTTTCACTTTTCTATTAAAATTACAAACATTACCCCCGCAGCGGCAAAAGAAGAAACGAAGTTAATAATAAATTTACAATAAAAAAAGAAGAAAGCAAATCAAAATTTCCGCGCATAAATGAGCGTGCAATGGTCGCTGCATTTGCAGATTTCATCTCCATTTGAAATCCTTTCCAGTGAAAGCATGCAAAATTAAATCCAATTTTATGTTACTTTCAGCTATTCGAATCGCGAATTAACCGTTTCCCCAAAACTCAAACACAATGGAATTCCAGTGGAACAGAGGCATTTTGCCAAAGTAACAAGTGTACATTCTGTTTTTTTTAATAAAGTGTTTTCACTAAATTGATTAGCTTGAAATATGTGACAATTAAATGAATATGTTACACAATATACGAAAGTTAAATAACAAGTGTTATTAATGGATTGGTGATCCCTACTGTATACAAAATAAAAGCTAATTTTATGCGATTCTGTATTTTTTTTTTTAGAAAATAACAGAAAATACAAACTTTTTTTTGAAGACCAACGGTTGCAACAGGAGCATACTTTTCACCAGTTTTCAGTTTGAATTTAGTGTCAGAAGCAGCAGTTGCTCTCAGTACAACATTTCCTGAAGTTTTTTGAGCAAGTGTATATTTTAAACTTAAGGGTAGTTATATACACTAAGTTATATACACGTTAAGTTAGTGTAGTTCTATAGGTTGATTTGGGAATATCGGTGTACTTAGAAGAAAAAAAAAGAAGTATTATACAAAATGAATAAGAAACTTAACAACAATACCAATACCAAAAAAGGTACTGAAATAATAGCACAAAAATGAAAAGGGAACTCAGGTACTTTTATCGAGAGCCGCAAATAATCCTCCAAAGAGCCGCATGTGGCTCGTGAGCCGCAGGTTGCTCATCCCTACTATATAATATTGCCAAAATGATGTTTCATAGAAAACGAAAGTAAAATGACTGGTATAGATCAGCGTTTCTCAATCGGTCTGAATTCAAAATTAATAAATGTAGTATCAAACAAATACAGTAAAAATGTATAATTTTCAACATAAAGTATTTTTTAGTTTGAGAAATTCTGATGTAATTAGTACTTGGATTGGTGACTAATGCTTTAAAATCTACTTTAAAGTATGGAATTATAGAAAAAAAATGGTCAAGATTTGATTGAGTAACAAATCTTAATGGGGCAACTCATAGCCGACTGTTTAAGAGTTCCTGCATCACACAAATCCGATGCAAAAGGTGCTGGTTCAAATCTAACCAAAAAAGCTGACCGAGGTTTTCCTGTATTTGCGGGTCACAAATAAGCATAATAGTGAAAAACAATAATATTTCAATTATTTCAACGAAAATTAAACGACCTGTCTAATATAAATTGTAAATTAATTGGTGATTAAATTTAAAATGTTGTAATTAAAAAAAGGATTTGGATTAGTGACTTATACACCCTATAAAGTTGAGACTAAAGAAAAAAATTATAGAAATATCCATTTTATAAAAGAAATCTTAACAAACTATAATATTTTTATTGTTTTATAGTTAAGTAACATATAATGCAAGTACTATATAGATCGTGTTGAGTATTTATAACATTATAATTAAAAGTAAACGGGTTCAGCCAATATCACGGACTGTTTGAAACCGGCCTTATCTAGGACTTTAAAACCGCACAAAACGAGACATTACACACATAAAAAACAATAATTTATGTACAACACAATTCGTCAACATTTTATTATAAATGTGTCAAATATGAATGAAATAATAATAATTTTTTAAAATATATTTTCATTTTTCAAATTTGATTTGCAATTTTCAAACAGTGAATCCGGACTGATCGAAATCGCACTATGCAGGATCTTGCTGTACTTCCTTGGTACCTTAGTTGTAAATTAAGAAAGTTAAACTAGGTGTGTAATTGGATTGGTGATTATCGTATTAAATTTGAAAAAAAAACAACTATTAATTAAGTTTCTTTTAACAATAAAGAACGTTGTTTCGTAACAAATTACTTCACCCCTTGAATTCACTGCACAGAGAAAATGTAAACTACGATCATTCATATCGATTTTACGTCTGTGAATTTACAGCTGATATTCAATTAGAGTCTAGGTGAAAATTGCAGCTTCACACACTTGTAAATGTATGTACTAACATTTGCGATGTTTACCGTGCAGTTTTCTGGCACGCAACGATTTTTCGTTTGAAAACGCAACGCTGGATTTCTAAACGATCCCTCAACACGTTTTAAACTAATTACTGTTTGTTTGAATGCAGTTTTACACTTTAGTAATTAATATTGTAAAAGAAAAACAATGTGAAAAAAATATCGGGTAATCGGTTCAGCCAAAATCCCAGACTGTGTAAAACTGGAAAAAGGAAAAACAATCATTTATATACAAAAATACTGATCGAAACCGGACTAAATACCGTAAATAGTTGTTATATAAAAACAGAAATGTATGTAATGTAAAAAAACTATGTTATATTGCTTTCTTATTCAGAAATTGCTAATCTAATTCCCAAAATATCGCAAATTTACCGAATGTTATACAACTCCAATTATACTTAACAATTTCTGAATGTATGGTAGATATATATTTGAAACAAATCTTCTATAAAATGAATTCAAAATAAGAAATTTCTATTTCAACTAGAATCTAATTAGTGAATATTAATTGATGACTAATAAGAATACATATATTGCATTCCATATATCTATAACATGTTAATTTGTGCATCTCGAATAGCCACTCTCGTTTCTCATCTCGCAAGTGCAATTGCTTTGCAACGCATTATTTATCTTTCAACATGTTATCACTTTCTCCACTCCTTGTTACCTTAAGGGTTTATTCATATTGGAATCTTCGTTGCATAATATTAGTTTCTTCCAGTTATTGCTTCTGCACTTTCTCTTATAGAACATAACATAAATGTAATATATATTATTATGCAAACGGAAATCAATGAACATTAGTTAACACTAACTGTACAATGACTAATGTTATTGAATTAGTAATGTATCGATAAACCTTATTAAATATTTATGAACAATATGCATTTTACATATTTTAATTACATTATTAATATGTTCTGTTTTATTGTGTTTTGATCTCACATGTTCTCGGTTCTCAGTTTTAAAAATTATATATTTTCGCAATAAAAAAATGTATAGGTTTTGTAATAGTAATTAATATTTTTGTTTGTTTCGTATTAAAATCATGTTTCATTCATTATTTCAAGTTGTGTACAGGAAAATGTTACGTAACGTTTGCTCAATGAGAGTGAAACGTCTCATTCAACTTTCGTTGAAATCGCGATGTTCTCATATTTTTTGCAAATCACTCGCATTGTTTAGGAGAAAGGGAGAGATCTCGATACAACAGAATAACAAAATGAAAAAATATTAATTGCTTCAGCAGATGCGACCATCCAGGCTTCATCTCTAAATATTTCTCGAATATAAGTTCATAGTTTGTTCAGGATATAGAGACATAAACCGTTTTTTTTCTTGCGTATATTTCTGTTTGTTTGTTTTTTTTATTAAATTCCAGAAGGGCTATAAATTAAACGCTTTACAAATGTAGGTCAGTCGTACAATTTATGAGGAATGCGGAGTTCTTGTTTTATTATAATTGTGCTATACGCCCACGCTGTTCAGTAATAAGAATTGGTTGTCGATAAAAGAAATCTTAATTGATTACGAAAAGTTATAACATCTAATTAAAATAATACGTGTATATGTAAATTTATGTCTTCTCTTAATTTTGATTATGATAATCCATGATAAGTTCTCAATTTTGTCGGATCTTTGATATAACGAAGTTAGCCGTTTCACAAAAAAAAAACTTTTTCGAAAATCTACAATTAAAAATTTATAATGAATTAAAAATCTTTAATGAAACTCTTAAATGAAAACATGCTATATTACCATCTATATTGTTTTTTTAATTTATAGTTAGTAATCATTAATTAACACTTTAGATAACAAGAATTGCACCAATTTTTAACAACAAATATTATATTTTTTCAAAACTAAACTACAACTTTGCATTAAGTTGTCAATAAATATTGTCAATAATAATCAATTATTGGATATAAGTCACTAAAACAAGTTAAAAAGAGTTAGAAATGTTAGATTAAGAAAGTTATCAGATAGAGGATTTTATGATTTTTCACTGGAAGATTTAGAATATATTTTTTTTTTCAAATTTAATACGATAATCACCAATCCATTTACACACATAGTTTAACTTTTTTAATTTACATCTAAGGTACTAAAAGCATGTACAGCAAGATCCTGCATAGTGCGACTTTAATCTAGAATCTGTTCAACAACTAAAGTAAGATTTAATTAATAAAGTTTCAATAAACAAATCTTTAATATGCAAAGATTTAAAGTATTTTCTATAGGCAATTCCTACATTATGAATTAGTCATTATATAATTAGAATATTCAGCAACATAGAAACATTTAGTGTGAAATAATTTGTACAAAATTTGGATAACTATAAAAATGATGTAACATACAATTTTAACATAAGTGACAAAAAAACTGTTACTTATTTTTACACAAACGATTGATAATCATCTTTTTTACAAACTTTAACATCATTGTTATCAATCACAAGAATTTTTAGTTATGTTGAGTTGGAAGATCTGTTGAAATTTGGTAATAAAAATCATCAAATCAAAGTATAAATTACACTTTCATACATTAAGTTAACACACATGAAATATTAGAAGTAATTAAGAACTGGAATATTAACTATTAATCAACAAATTACTTCTTTCCAATCAAATTTTATGACTATTTTCTATTGAAATTGTAATTCTTAAAAATATAGGTGAAACTGTATTCCGAAAGTTGCAATTGTTGCAGGTTTCAGCGTTGAAAGAGAGCACACGAGTTGTAAAGCAAATCCATTCGGAAAAGGAAAACGGTCCGTTTACGAGAGCCATAATTCGTGTCCCATGTTGAAATTATAGATAACATTAAATGGTAAAATGTTTTAATAACAGTGCGGAGAGACGTGAAATATTCTGCCGTTTCTGAGAAGTTTAATTATATATTTATCTGGACGTATTTTGTCTGTCGGGCAAATAATCCCCGGCGTGGAAAATACGTCTGCAGTAAGCAGAATTGATTGCCTTTTATTTTATCTTTTGTTCGGTTTTAATTTACCATTTTCTGTCTTTGCCTCCATCTCCTCCTCCTCCTCCTGCTTCATCTTGTCCTGTGGTCGTCCTTCTCTTGCAACTACCTCTACCTGTTCTCTCCTCCTACGGCCAATCGTCACGAATTCATAATAAACACCGCGAGGTGCGAAACGTTGAACGTGCCGGTATTTATTTCGGGGAGGAAAAAACAACGCTAAATTCATTCAATCAACTCTACTCTATTCATTTCTTCTTCTTAACGAGTCTTTGGCGAAATCACGTGCAGCTAATCCATTCTTCTCAGAAAAACTATTAATCAGCTTCATACATATTTTATATGCAATGCAAACTTCCTCTATAAAATATAATTTATTTTTGACACATATAAATGTCACAATTCCAATGATCACAATAAACAGGTATATTTCACTTTTATTTAAAAAAGTACTAATTACAGTCAACCCTCCTATAACGCGGTACTTTCAGAACGCGGTTTCCATATAACGCGGAGCTGAAATTGCGGCAGCCTTCCTATAACGCGCTACTTTTACAGCGCGGTTTCCGTTCAATAGCATCCTATAATTCGTGTTGGAAACCTCTTTTACCTCAAATGGTTCAAGCAATACAAGATGATTCTACAATTTCACTCCCAGTTACAGAAATAGTAAACATTGCTTCTCGTTTAAGCGATGAAGAATTTGCAGTAAACCATCAGGATGTAAGAGAACTAGTACTCGGGGAAGAAACTTTAGATGAGGAAGAACTGATGGAATTAATTAATCCACCACAAATGTATTGGTAAACGAATGAATGGGTGCCAAATCTTGATTAACAAGATGTGAAAAAGGGCTAAATTTGGCTAAAGAATTAGAACTTCATTTCATTCAAACTGATCGTTCAACGGTGCGCAGCGCAAAGTTTAAAAGAGTGTTAAGAAATTGCTTAGCTCCTTATAGAGAGGTTTTAGTGGAGTTAGAAAAAAAAGCTACAAACGAAAACCAATGTGAAGATGAACTAAGTGATGAAGACATTTCGCCCATTAAAAGAAGACGAGTTAGGCGACTCATATCTGACAGCGAGGATGAGTGTTGAAAGATTATATAAGTTTACAAAAGACTTCATTGTTTTTCTTGAAAACCGTGCGGTACGCACTCACCGCGTTATAGGAGGGTTGACTGCATTTGTGCTATATTATCAAATCTTTGAAACATAGATTACAAGAATCCCATCTATTTTCTTTACAATGTTTAACAACAAATATTCTATTTTTTTTTCAAAAATAGACATTAACTTAATGCAAACATTGTCAGTACTATCAATACTTACTGTCTTTTAGAATGTTATACGCTGAGAATCAATATCTACTAACAGATTGTTTTGTTAGATATAATGGTAATGCAACATGCGTCTAAATTTTCATTTCAACATTGTATTCAAAGTGTTAATATGTAGTCTAATAATAATCTATACCACGTTAAGTAAATGGGTTGACTCTAATCCATTACGTTACGGTTGTATTATACTTAATATAATATAGTATTATGAATATTAGTTGTATTTTATATAATGATTAAAATTTATTGAATAATTTGTATAATAAAGATTATATGAAATTCGAAGGTAATACGGTCTTCAGTTCTGGATGATTTGCGATTAAATCTCGAGTAACCTGAATAAGCAATGATTTATTTTGTGCATAACACTGCTAACATATTTTAACATCACATGATGCTGTTAATAAATTCACATACGATGGGAAACCGTATAACAAGATAGCATACGTGATTTATGATTAGTAAACAAACTGAATTAATGTTAATGTATCCAATAGGCAACTGTTCTTCTTGTATGATGATGCATGTCTTTGAACTACACGGTTTTCGAATCGTCACGATCAATCTAGAAAAATAACGACTTATTCTTAAACTAAATACTCTATAATTTATTTAGTTTTTCTTTACTTTTTGTAGTATAATAAAGTATAGTGGTTGTTCGGTTAACGAACAGTGCGATATGTGAATAAATCGTATATAAAACACTGAAGTGTGTCTTATGTTCGGGCAGTAAACTCGTATTCGGATAACGAACATCCTACGTGATTGACGTTTACTTTGAGAACTAAGGATAGTGATTCGGTTAACGAACAATTCTGAACAGATTTTATCCTTTAACCGATCCATTACTTATTCATAACTCATTGCAAATGCAATGTTAATACAAAATAAGTGAACATACTGCATTATTGTTATTGTATCTAATAGAAAACCGTTCTTCTTGTATTATAATGCATGTTTTGAAACTACCAAGTTTACAATAGAAAACTAATACTTATAATTGAATATTCATAATAAATTATGATAAATAGGTCAGAAAATCAGATCTTTATAATTGTGACCAACTAATATGTTCAATAATTATATTCTTCATTGTCTTTGTAAATGTAATATTAAAAAGAATTTGATATTTATCAAATTCGTTTGTTAGTTCTATATGCAGCAGACTAGTAATTACAAATGCGGCAAACAGAGAGAATTCTTTAAAGGCATTCCGATTGCATTATGGGAATGCAATGGAAATCGGTGCGCTGGAGAACGATCGAAAAAAGTCACGTATCCACCACCATGGTGATTGAGGCTGGAAGTGTGTAAAATTGACCTTAGAAACTGAAAGTAATTTTCTTCCTCTCGATTTCGAGAGTCTGAGAATTCCCATAAGTACACGCAACTGTTACCATTGTTGCCACTAATTAACTAAAGCAGAAACAGTTTTTCTAAACGTCGAAGAAGTAGAGAAACACGTAAATGAACTTGGCAAATCCATTATTATTGTTTATCTTCTCCGAGCCTTCCCGGCAGATTGCATCATTCGAAGAAACGAGAGGGAAAACGGAAACGCATATTCTCATGATTTGATATTTTAATTTTGTTGATTATCGACGTAAACGTGGGAACGTCTTTACTAGATTAAGTGCATTATTTAGATTTGTTGTTGTTTATTTTTTATTTACTTTTCTGTTTTAACTTGTTTATATTGTTATTTTCATCTGTTTATTTTTGTTTTAGTTTAGTTGTCCTAGCAATTCCCAGGGTGGTGGTGGTGGAGGTTGCCCTTTAGGTCCGGCCACTACCTCACAACCACGAGTTTCTTGTTTTCTCGCCGTGTGATGTGACGTAGTGGTATGTCTTAAAGGGCTGACAAAACAACACGACACACATATATTCAACATATACTCAACAAATACACACATGGTTAGAGCTGCGACTTAACTCAAATATCACACTTTGTTTACCTATTTGTTTCACACTTTACTTATAATCATCTCCTTCATCATTTTTTTTTTGCTCAAATCAAACATTCTACTTAGTTAACAATCGAAACCCAATCCTGTTTCTTTATGCTTGTACAATTAGGACCGCTCGTATAGTTAATAAGTCTAATTATAGATATAAGGAGCAATAGTTATTTAAGCTAATATTATTGAATTATTACGGTTCAATTCATTAATAATACATCAAATGCTAACAAGTATAAACGGGTTACTGACCAATTAATAGTTACATTAATATTTAGTCGATAATTGTATTTATAAATATAATTTTAGCGAATATTTTATAATTTCGTTTACATTAAGTTATAAATATTTTAATAAATTTAAACAGGATAACTATTTTTTTTGACCCCGTTCTTTTACATTAAAGATAGTTTTCCCAGAAAACCGAAATTGTGGAATTTAGTACGTAAATTAGAAATCAACGAAAAGTGTATATTTTAGTCATAAATTTTAACGAAAAATAAATGTAATTGGGGTTTGTTGTAATTGATGTATACTTCTTTTGTTTAAGCGAACGCATATGTATAAAACTATTGATTATGCAGCTTTGTATGCACGTAAACATACGTTGAATGTCGTCCAACTTTATCAACAATTAATTATATTTTTTGCATTGAGTATTTCAGACATTATTCTAAATTCTGATTTTGTATTCGATTAATTTTTAAATAAGAAGGTTTCTAAAGAAATTTCAATAGTTCAATATTTGTGACAACCAGCCCCAGGATTGAATTATCATTACAAAAATAGTATTATTTTATTATGTATACATTTAATAGTAAATAGATTACATAATTAATAAGGCAAAATGCACCACAATTATAAATAGCAAATTATTATGTGTTTTCTTTTATAATTAAACCTGTAAATTTGTTTGTGTAGATAATTTAATGATATCGTTTAGCTTGACGCCCGAAAACTGTTTGTTTTTAATTAAACTGTGCATTCTTTTCCCCTTCATTTCAGTTAGGATTCCAACTATTTGCTTAATTAATTGACTTTTATCGTCTATCCCGTTACCTTAAACTGTTGCAAATTAAATACAAATACGTGTAAAACTTTGTGAGTTTCTTTTGTACATTATACTTGTAATTTTCCTCTGAAAAATTATGTTTAATTGTTTTTTTTTTGAGAATTTCGAATACATTTACAATTATAGTTTTTGTTAGTCTTTGTTCGGCATCATGAATATAGAATTAATGTTGTTATTATAAAAAAAAATACAGAAATTGCTTGGGTTTTCATTGAAATCCATTCAATCATACTTATATATGGTAAAATTGAGTTAAAAACCAAAATTTGTAAATAATAATGTAATAAATAAACGTGTTATACAGGTTTTAGAAAAAGGGTGCATTTTGATCTTATAGTTGTGGAAGTATGGGATGTGTTGGAGGAATAATTAAAGTAATTCTTCAACAAATTATAAACATTGTTCAACATATGTTTTTGGATTGCGTGTCATGCGAAATGTATGTAATCCAAAGGGTTTATCACTCTGAGCGTAGGAATTACGTTGTGTGCTTTACAGTTATTCACGTACTTTTAAATGCCTCTAATGACATAAGGTAAGTTGTAATATAGCTGTATTCATATTACCATAAAGCTATTATTGAGAGTGTCGGTCCTGTTGGCAATATGCTGGTGTCGTTCTTCCTAGCAATAATAGCTGTGATAATCTTTGTTTGTCGTGAGTTGCGTGTTGTCAATATTTTTTGTTTTGGATTTCGTATATCATTATCCCACACTTGTCCCGCTTTGATGGTTACAATTTACATAGTTGAATCACGCTATTAAACAAAATATGATACAAATAATGTCAATAATGTTTGGAATAAACATTCATAGGACGGTTCTAAACATTCGGTAATTAGTATTTGAATATAATTTACTATA
>JAFMTC010000277.1:353022-371775 GCA_018845635.1 Nicrophorus orbicollis
TAAAATAAACGAAAGACAATTGGCAACAATAAATTTATACAATTGGCTTTACGAATTTCCATTTTACGATAAGATTTTGCGAAATCGAATTGGAACGGCAGTTTGTCAAATGCATTTTGATTAGTTCGGATCAATTTGCTTCGGCACATTTCTGCGCGTTTGCGAAACGGACACGTCGATGGAGTCCTCAATTAGTTGGACCCGAGATCGCAATGAGAAAAAGGAAAATAACAAACAACAACAACAACAACAAAAATAAAAGTAAAGTCGTAAAGTTAACGTCGATATTATCGGAAAACTAATAAGCTTTTGCAGTGCTGTGTGTATACGATATTAGAAGGAGAAAATAATAAACAATAAAAAGAAGGTTAACTGATTGGAGTATAACGTTGGTTACTGTGTTGGCCTGTTGTGTGCGGTGGCCTAAGGGACTAGGAACTACATTAAATTTATATTTATATATAGTTCAAGCAAGTTCAACTGGATAGAATGTGCGCACACCATAAAAGGCATGCAGCCAACAGAACTATATGCAAATAAAACCGTCGGACACACACACACACACACACGTACAGGTATATACATATATAGAGATGTACGTGCAGTTTGTGTGCGTGTGTGTGTGTGTTCGACCAATACGGCCAACTCTTCTCCTCTCTGCACTCTGTCCGAGAGCGAACTTCAAACAAAACTATTCATACATTTTAACACGTTCATATTATTTAGATCCGGCGATTTGAACTCTCCACCTCTGTACTGTTAACTACATATCAAACACGAGCCCAGTTACTCCTTTTTTGTTCTTCGTTTCGTTCCAACTATTTCCCTCCCTCCGGAGCGCGGATTCCTTGGTTCTTCCCTGCGACCACATACCAATCTGTTGCCCTAACGGCCATAGCAAATTCATCAATGCGAGGCTTTCCCATTCACAATCCGCATTTTTCGCATTCAGCGTTTACTGTTACCCAATACCGCCGATAAATGGTAATTTACAGCTTCGTTTACTTCATGATTTTATGATTAGGTCAACTTCGATTTTTACTCGTCTATACCAGAAACGTTCCCCGTTCGACCTTAACATGTTAAATTACATGTTTCAATAACATATAATTTGGACTTTAGTTGAAATAACATAATTCCAACTAAAGTAATATAATTTATATATAAAATTAGAAAAATTAGTAAACAATATATTAAATGAATTTCAGAATTTCATTGAAAATGACTTAAAGTTATTGTATAGCTTAACGACATCTTGAAACATTAGTTGATGAAAGTATAGTTAATTTTCTAATTGGTGAATTTCATTTACAAAAATATATACTTTTGTAATATAATTTTAATTATAATTATCAATTATATGACTTAGATAATTACATAAGACATTTAAAGAGAATTTGAAGAAATTTAGTCAAATTCAAGTTTAAATAATTAAATTTCATCTAGTTATACAAAGTTACTTAAGATTTCAGTTCCCAAATGTCTGTATTATGAAACTGAAATGTTAAGATATTCAATTTTTCAATAATTTATGTGGTGATTGTTACAGTTCACTCTCAGATATTTCATCTACAATTTCAAAATTACATAACATCATTATTTTAACGATTTTTTTCCATTATTTGCAACGATTTCGCACTTTTATTTAATTATGATTAATTAAAATAAATGTACAGTGGTACCTCGACATACGAGTTTAATTCGTTGCGTAACCTTGCTCGTATCTCAAAGCAATTAGTGTATCTCAAAGAAACTGTTGGTGTAGTGTGCTATTCTTCGTATCTCAAATCTAGCTCTCATCTCAAAGCAAAATATTGCTCGTATCTCAAAACACTCGTATATTAGGGCACTCGTATATCGAGGTACCACTGTAGTTAGTATTTCAAATAAAATTATTCTTGTTTTTAATTTGAACCTAAATATTCTTTAAATTCGCAGGACCAAACATATTGAACATAAATTATATTTTTTAGAAGAAAAATTAATTCAAAGTTTTATATGTAAGTACTTAAGTTATTCTTTCAAAAGAAATGGTATATGATTCATTTACAACAGGAAACAAAAAATTTAATGTACTAAAAATAAATGATGTCATAATTATATGCTTTCTATTTTTAAAAGACACTTAGATAAAGTTAAATAAACGTCTTAATAGATCGTAAATTACGTGTAAAAAATCGTACGAAACGTTTTGGCTATAAGCAGTTCGTGGTGTTTCCTGCTGCAGACGAAGATTTGTATCGAGCGTAATTTACTTTTATTTTTATTACAGCTAATATAACACCTCTTCCGTTTTCTTTATCGCAATTATTATTCTGTCTAAATTTAATATGAAGTTATGTAATCAGTGCCGGATTAAGGAGTGGTCCGTCCACCGAGGATAATTAACGTGCTGGCTTTGCGAGAGAGCTTACTGTTCCTCAGAACTTCGAAGGTGGAGAAGACACGTGCATTAAAGTAAAGTAGCTTCCATTGATTATTAATTTACCGTGTGCTTTGAATTTACGTTACTGAATTTAATATAAG
The DNA here is from genome assembly GCA_018845635.1 of Nicrophorus orbicollis. Lineage (NCBI taxonomy): Eukaryota > Metazoa > Arthropoda > Insecta > Coleoptera > Silphidae > Nicrophorus > Nicrophorus orbicollis. The sequence continues at coordinate 355,549 of JAFMTC010000277.1, forward strand.
TTCATATTAAGACTAACGCTTTAATTACTTTTCACATATTTGATTTGTTTACTAATTATTCATTAAATATTAATTGTTATGAACAAAAATAACTTTTTTTTAATATAGAAATTATATATTTATAATTTCTTGTACGATTAGTTTAAAATAATTTCTTCTGAATCCGGCACTGTTTAAACCCAAGTTGCCCTTTTTCTTGCTGCGCTCAGCACTATAAAGATATGGAATTAAATAATACGATAGCGTAATAGTTGCAGTCGGCCGCACTTAACAAGAAGTGTTTGCATTTCCTGTAGATTTTCTCTGTTCTGCCTAACTAGAATTCATTATTTTTGCAACGTTCTTATGCAGATACAAGCCTCCCATTTTCTTCTGCACTGCTATTAAATTCTTACGCTAAGCGAGGTTTAACTTTAGAAGAGAATACAAAAAATATGGTAACGTTACCATTCATCTAAAAAGCAGAAAGAACGATTTACACTTGAATGCTCAATTAACAATTTTAATCTTTTAAAGACAAGAAGGCCTGAGGCTATTAAAAACTGCGTTATTTTTTTGTAAGTTTGTATTTGAATATAGATCAAATTGCACCAAAAAATGTATATTTCAAACTCATAGTTTGATTATTTTATCATGAATAGCATAATTTTTATACATATGGGTTATATTTAGGTTATTGCTTTCGCATTATTTGATATTAACGCAACGAAAGTGTTACATCAATATGATAATTTTAACACTAATTTCTAGTCATTTGATGTAATTATTAAAGAATGAAAATAAAAATATTTTCAAATTAACTTCTTAGGTAACTTTGAATAATATATGAAAATCTCGAATAGTGCCGCTACTTTAAACCGCACTAATCGAGGACTTTAAAACCGTTTAAAAAATAACTCCACAAAGAGAGATTTCATTATAATTATAAAGGAAATATATGTATAAAAAATAATATTGTGTAGTAGTTTTTCATAATTTATTTTTATTTTCTAAATGAAAATTTAGTTCCTTTTACAAGTTTGAATCTGAAGGACGCAATGACGTATGTTACTTACATACTAAATATGTTAGTATTTATATACAAGTTTAATTGAAATATAATAGTAAATAATAATAATGTATAGAAACATTTTTCTTTACTTAAACTAAGATGTAAACCGTTGTTGAAATTTAATATTATGATGATCTCATAGATGACGAGATATTCATTTTTTTCTTCTTCTACGAATTCACTGTTTAGAAAGATTGCATCTATTGTAATGGGATATGCTGAAGAGCATCAGGATAATTACATTCAACATACTGGCTTATTGCAAGGTCGATGGCATTGGATTCGAAAATTTGGGTGAAGAGAAAAGCATTCAGATCTAAAAAAAAAAAGATTTAGCTTGCAGCAAGGTTGATTTGGAACCTATAACCGAATAAGAAAATTTACAATTATATTTAAATAGTTGAATTTCGTTGGATGCAAGGTTGTATTACAGAAACAAAAAAAACGTGGATTTGAATCGAGGTTGTTTTGCAATTAAAATATGTATGTATGAAGTTCAATATAATAGAACTTATTTGCATTTATTACATTAATAATAGAAGTCATGTAAGTAATATAAAAAAGTTATATAACAATGTTTGATCAGCATTGGAAGACAAATTGTTTGAAAACTGAAATGACTATACTATCAATTATACAATTGGAAAAAATTTGGAAAATTTGTTCAGAAACCGAATATATTTTTGTTAATTAAAAACATTAATAGATACAAATAATTACATTGAGTAATGTTAATAATTGTGTTTTCTTTTCTATGTATTTGCATTATTTTTGTTGTAATAAATTTGATAATATATATATTTATATATAATTATATTGTAGACAAACATAAAAATTAAACTTTTCAATAATGATAAATAAAAATGAGAATGTAAATCAAATAATAAGAAATGCTATGAAAATGAAATGAATTTAACGGAAATAGTTAAATAACACATAAGAAAAACAAACATTGCATAATTGGAAAATACCATTATATAACCTGGAAAATATAGTGTTATCCTAATAACAAGTGTGACACCAATACTGGACAAACTCAACGGGAAAATTCTGCAATGTGCGTATAATAAAAATATGGTGAGAAACTGCTACAAGAAAATTAAACAAGTAACAGCTGACACTACGAAATCTAAGCCAAATCCACTGTAACATGAACGTGACATGTAGATACAGTCGACAGATACTTGTATATAAGACAATACATTTACTATGGTAATGTATAGCTTAGTTTAAAAGACAAGCATATAGTTTTGAATATGATGTAGAATATAATAAATAACGTTGTAAACAATTACATATGTATAAAATGATTGATCCTAGAATATTTGAATAGAAATGCACCTCACTTATAGACAATACAACAAATTTATTTTTCTGAAATTAATAAACATAAACTAATTACAAAATATTACCTGAAAATGTGATAAGTTGATTTATTTAACATATGGGGTGGGCAAGAAAGTAATTTCAGTAGTTATACATCTAGAGCGTTGTTTTATTTTTTTTTGAATGACTTATGTCAGTTATGTTCTTTTCCTTTTGACATTTGGCATCAGTCACTTTGAGGTTACATGGACTACAAAAATGCATATTTTCGGCATATTTTACTTTTGTGTTTCCGTGAAGGAAATAAAGCTGCAGAGGCTCACAAAAAGGTATGTAAAGTTTGTGTTATTGATTAGATAATAGAGTTCACGTATCAGAATTGGTTTACAATTTCGCTCAAAGATGACCAACGTTCTGATCGACGTATTAAAGTTCATGAGGATCATTATTGAAGAGGATCATTAAACAATTATCGAAAATTACTTAAAATATCTTGGACTAGTTGACAAGCTCAATATTTGGGTTTCGAACGAATTGAAAGATATTCACTTAACACAACGAATCAATATTTGCGATACGCATCTCAAGTGTATTGAAAACGATCCTTTCGTGAAAAGAATCATCATTGGTGATGAAAAATGGGTCGCTTAAAGTAACATATTCCGATGATGAACCAGCAAAAACATGGAAAATCGAGTTGAATCAAAAAAAGATCATGATGTCAAATTGGTGGGATAAAAAAGGTGTTGTGTATTTTGAGCTGCTTTCAAAGAACCAGACAATCAATTCAGATGTTTACTAATGAAACTGGATGAAGAATTAGTAAATCCTAAAGGAACCATGTTCTATAATAATAATGCAAGGACTCGCACATTTTTAGTAACTTATGGGAAATTATTGGAGCTTGGTGGGAAAAGATGTCTCATCCTCCATACAGCCTAAGCTTGATTACCTTTTATTTCGATGTTTGCAGAAATCCTTGAATGTTAAAACTTTTACGAATGACGATGACCTTAAATCGCTCTTGGTTCATCAAAAGTTCGATTAGCGCGGAATCATGAAGCTGCAAGAAAGGTGAACAAAATGGAAAATATTTAACTGTTCAAAGTTTATTCTATAAATAAAAAATTGTTTATTTCACTCAAAACCGAAATTACTTTTTTTCCAAATCCAATAGATAACAAGTTAATTTGTCGTTTCTCGAATTTATGAAATATGTGATACTCAAGTTACTATCCAATATTAAAAAGAAAACTGTAATTTGTATATCAATTGTGGATGTTGTGAAAAAGGAGAAGATGACATTGAATGAAACTGTAATGACAGCTATTTATGTATTAAGATCTGATGGTCGTGCCTACGTTGGGTGCAGCCGACTGCATCGACGATGAATGAATTTTATAGTACTCACGCAGCATTGATTAATTTTTCGAAGCGTTCGAAGTTAATGGAAAATAATTAATTACACCTAATGATTCAATTACGGAATAATTAAAATGCGAACGGCCCGCGGCCGATCATAATAAGTTCGCAATTAATCAAAAGAATGCTTCAACGCTCGATCGGATAAATCGAAATTTGGCAACGATCCTAATTCGCGTTTGATTAATGAAGCCAGAAGACATTGTTAGAAAGTCGAGCGATTGCACAAAAGACAAACTCCGTGCACCTGTCGCTCGGATTCTCGGCCATTCGATCAATTTTCATTACGATCAATTTTGGCAATAAGAGCCAATGCCGATTTGATCGACTTGCGCAACGAACTCATGCCTCGACAACCGAAATGCTCAGGTGCCAAAGAGTTGGCGTTACGCAACGGACGGCTCTCGACTTAATAACCGAGCGAATTAAATTGTAATTGATATTTATCGCGACTAAACCGACACCAAAAGCAAAAGGAATGAATTATAAAAAAAAAAGGACAAGAGCAACCAAGAGAGCAAATTAAAATGTAATCATGTTTATCTGCGCCTGTGTTCTTGTTCGTTTATTCTCTTTGGATCGCCGACTTAATTGGTTTGTTAAGCAATCTCGGACTTGTCAATATGCGTGTATAATAATAACTGTTCGTAATAGTCAAGCAAACTCTCATCGTATATGTGTAATTACGTGAGCGAACGCGAACGGTGTTAAACATCCCAACAGTCACATTTATAAACAAGAAATTTAATAACGTCGAGCACCGAAATGCTCCATCGTTTACATTTCCGCGACTGATGGATGCGAGCATTACGAAGACAAATGATGTAGGAAACATTGGGAGATGGAAATGCGTTGATTATTAAGTGAAAATCATATGCACGCATAACAAAGACTAAGTTAGTCATTCGAACCACGCAGAAAAACAAAACTAAGCAGGGTTGAGACAGGGAACGCCTTATATTGTTTATGACGCACGGTAGATTAATGAAGAGATGCTGAGCAGCAACTTGTAGGAAAAAATTGTTACGTAGGTTACAGGAAACTTTCACTAACGTAATGTGTATTCAAAACTAGTCTGTCTTCTTACAAAATCAGTAATTATGGACGCATTTTAATGTTTTCTTATTAGAGACAATAACGAGATTAAAATCAATAAATGGAAACGCAAGAAAAGTAAACTGCGTATTAAATCAAAGCCGATAATAAAATATGTTTATATAATACGTTTTAATCGTGTGGCATGATCTTAATTTCAGCATACGAAGAGAAAAATAATCAATCAATATTTTCCATTTTTATTCAATGCTTGAAATATTTTTGTTTGTGAAATTTAACAAATTTATTTATATTTTTTTAAAGAAATAATTACAGATTCTGAAAAATTAGTCGAGAAAGTATATATTAGATTCTGCAGTAAATTTACGCGTTTCTTACTTGTAAAATTGAAAATATCAATATAATTATTTACAAATTAATCAATAATATATTCTCCATCATTATTGATGATCTTTTTCCACATATCGACCAATTCTTTGTTGCCTTCTCGACAAAAATCTTCCGATGTTGATGAAGTGGGTGAGGCAGTTTTTGAGTCTTCTTCGTTAGCAAAGATTACGATTTGGTTCGACATGAAATGGAAATGTTGATAAGGTCCTGATAATATGGTGGATATAGTAGAACCTCCTATTTGATATGATTTAGAGCCTCGTTGAAGTTTTTGCATTGTGTAGTTGCGAAGAAGCTTTACTTGACTACACTCTAAGAAGTTTGGCGTGATAGAGTTCCTTATCTACATGCTTGTTTTTCTCCAGTATTTTCCAGTAGATCATACCTCGACAGTCTTACCACATGCAATAGGATCAGCCATATGGTTAGAATCGCTGGTCCACATTGTAAAGGAACTCTTTTCGAGTTCCAGAATAACACTGGGTTTTGTAGTCTCATTCATGATATTTTGCAGTGCTTATGGACTGAGGTCATTTATACCTAATAAAAACAGTCTTCAAGGGATTAGTTGTCAATGGGCAACCTTTGGCATAAGGTCCTGATATAGTAGAACCTCCCATTCAAGATAACTTAGAGCCTCCTTGAAGTTGTTGCAGTGTGTATTCGCGAAGAAGGGTTACTTGAGCACGTCGATCGGACGAATTTCTTTGCCGAATTTCTTTGGTCACATTCGCAAAAGTTGGGCGAGATAGAGTTCCTTATCAACATACTTCTTCTCCAGTAATTTCCAGTAGATCATATCTCGACAATCTTTCCAGATACAATAGCATTAGCCATATAGTTAGAATCGCCGGTCTCTGTTCGAGTTCCAGATAAATACAAAATTTTGTGGTCACTTTCTTGGCATTTTGCAGTGTTTCTGGACTGGCCTTTATAAAAACAGTTTTCGAGGGTTTAGTTATCAATGGGCAACGGTTCCAAAAATAAGTGTCTTTAACGATATGGAGATTTACTGAATATTCGAATGGATATATTGTAAATACCGTTGCTAAAAGATACACCAACAAAATAATTATATACAATCACATACAAATCAATGGAACCTTTTTAAACTTTGAGTTCAATATCACAGCTCGATGGCATTTATTTTATATAGAATACTAAAATTATTATCTCACAGATGTATTAGTGTTAGTCCTGACTTAACATGACTAAATATATATTATAAAGTATGGTTCATATGGTAAATTTTCATGAAACTTTTCAAAATTATATCCTTTTTCAGATTATAAAAAATAGTTGTTAGTTTGTTCTCTATGTTCTATAATGTTGTTAATCTATAATATTAATAATACATTTACTTATTTAATTTGAAAATTATGTTTAAAGTATGGTTTATTTACATTGGGAAAAGTTTACGATAGTTTTCACTTTTCTTCTACCAGTCAAAGTATTTTAATGATTTGATTGTACCTACACAAATATTATGGTTATAAAGTACTGGACTTATTAAACGTGTAAATATTTAGATGAAATAGATTAAATATATTGCAGTTAAGTATGGAGTCATTTATGAATTATCAATACAGAAGATTTTAAACTTCGACAGCGTTTGCATGCAAATAGTCAAATGTTCAAGCTTTCCAACGCACTATTTTCCATAGTTGTAGCAATTATGATTCTGTTGTAGTTTACGTTCACTTTTTTAAAGATTAGGTGCATATATGAGTGTTATAAAGTGCGTTTACATAGAGTTTTCACTCGAATTAAGTGGTGTATCTTCGAGATACCGGTGCAATCTAGAATCTGGACTAGAATGAGTATGTGTGTGAGTATTTGCGCGCGATGCATCGACAGGTAATTGACTGTGTACGAAAATAACATTTTCTATGTATTTATAAACAGCCTATATTTTAAAACTGGTTCAATATAATCGCGTTCCTAATGGTTCCGTTCCTTATATTAATGCCCGTACGAACTGTTCTCTCTCGGCGTAGTCTATTTAAGAGAGAAATTGAACGTTGGGTTTGAATGTCGGTTAAAAGCATGCAAAAGCGTATCTTAGATGTATGTCTGTGGGCGGCGGCGGAGCCCACGCGACCTCAACTTCGCAAAGAATTTTACGACCGACGATAAATAAATAAATAAATTGCGCCGCGCTGCCTCCTCCTTAAACACCACCACCGCTCCTTCTGCCCCCCAAACGCCCGCCACCCGAAGCCATACCATGTCCTCCTCGTCCATACGTACACATCATACCATGCCCATGCAGACATAGCATAAACGGATGGACGTACCAGCACAAACATATACATACTGTATACTCTCCGCGCTGCGAACTACCTACCATCGTTTGTAGTGAGCAAAGAACGAACAGCACCAACAACAACAACAGCAACAAGGAACGTTCAGACATTCAGACATTTCAGACATCGGGGCGCGGTTTATACGTCTTTTCTCTCTCTACCGGCGGACGTCTAGCTGAAAAATGATATAAAACTATTCCATTAAACTCGAAACACGTCCAATACAAATGCCACCTCTCCTCGATGCCACTGAGGGCACTAAAAACGACGAAGGAATAAAATGTTGCCCAATGAAATTCAAATCGTCGGACGCCCGGCAGACACACTTTAATACCTTCTTACATTTATTTATAACTGCGAACATAAATATCTCCAATTTAATAATCAATTTTGATTGCATGCACATAAATGTGGGCTTTTTTCGTCAGCACCTCCCTTCAATACCTCCAGACATATCTAATTAACAATAATTGCGCGGAAAGCCATTATTTGCATATAAAATTTTATATTTGATCATAAAATCGACCGCCTTTAAATATATAAATAAATAAACATAGAGATAGATAGAGCACAAAAAAAAATAAGAAAGTTCTTGTTAAAATTTAGCGTAGGTCGATGTTATGAGATTTGAATAAAAAACGAATTAAGTACTTTCATGCAAACAATAAAAATTTAATAACATTAATCTCAGTTTGTATTTTGAATATATATATATATACATAATGCTGTTTGTTAATATAATTGGAAGGTTTTCATCTTTCCTTCAACGATTGCCGGAGTTATTGTTTGTAAACCTAATCACTTTCAACAGTGTCATTTAAAAAAAAGTGTTAATTACATTTAAGAATGTTTTTATATTTTTGAATTTAAATTTTTCTTCGTCTTCATTAAAAGATTTTTTTAAGGTTTTCCATTATGAACCATCTGTATAACTAGATTTCCTTGGGCCGCTCGGTACCATTTGATTCATGAACCTGGGGTTGGGGACCACTGCTATAATAGATAGATTTGATCTGAAAGATGCTCATGAAATTTGGATAGTTGGGGAATGTAACGCATATTAATATATTGCTGTGTCTTGAGCCATTTGGCTATAATTCCCTGTCAAATTTAAAGTAAAACAAAACATCCGAAAAAGCGATGTCTTGACATTTTAGCGATTTCCTCGAAGACTATAATAAATAGAACTGATCCAAAAGATGAATATGAAACTAGAATAGTTGGGGAATGTAACGTATATCAATTTATTGCTGTGTCTACGGCCGTTTCGCTACAATTTGCTGTCAAAGTTGAAGAAATGAAAAATTATCGTGCGAAAAAGAGCAGTGTATTCACATTTTAGCGATTTTCTCGAAAACTATAATAGATAGAACTGATCCAAAAGATGTTTGTGAAACTAGGATAGTTGAGGAATGTAACACATATTCAATTATTGCTGTGACTTAAGCCGTTTGGCTACAATTCGCTGTCAAAGTTGAAGAAATGAAAAATTATCGGGCGAAAAAGCAGCGTCTTCACATTTTAGCGATTTTCTCGAAAACTGTAATAGATAGAATGGATCCAAAAGATGCATATGAAACTAGGATAGTTGAGGAATGTAACACATACTCAATTATTGCTGTGTTTTGTGCCGTTTGGCTACAATTCGGTGTCAAAGTTGAAGAAATGAAAAATTAACGTGCGAAAAAGCAGTGTCTTCACATTTTAGTTATTTTCTCGAAAATTATAATAGATAGAATGGATCCAAAAGATGTATATGAAACTAGGATAGTTGACGAATGTAGTGCATATTCATTTATTGCTGTGTCTTGAGCCGTTTGGCTACAATTCGCTGTCAAATTTGAAGAAATGAAAAAATTAAGGTAAAAAAGCAGTGTATTCGCATTTGAGCGATTTAAATTAACCAGAATCTTGATAATTTATTGAAATTTTTGTTATCAAAAGTAAAGTGAAATAAGGTATAATATTATTTGCTTAGTTATTGATATTAACTAATATGTTGTAAATATCTACCGAAGTTTCTAATACAATAATTAACAATTATATGCTTTAAAACATCTGTAATTGATTTATATTTAAAACGTTAGCTTTTAGTATATTTTAAGTTGAGTTAATTAAATATTACTTACTATATCATTAAGTCTATAAAACATACAAAAGTTTTTCACTGAAATATCATACAATTATGTCTATATGTAGGGGTCAAAGATCGTGTTGTTGGTCAAGTGAAACCACATGCAAACAGTGATAGAAATCCACGTATGTTAGTAAATCAATATGCAATAACAACAAATAACTACAGCCTATTGCGAATTATATATCATACGGTGGGATCCGAGATAGTGCTAATGCGCTACCGGTCAGAGGGATGTGGGAACAACGGTTATTATTGTTATTGATAGCTAAGCTAATTTGAAAATTGTTAGGTGCAGATGGGAAATCACACGTTGCTTCTGTGAACGAGCTCTCGCTGATACTACTATAATACGTTTCTTAAATATACACTACACCAGTTCCATTACACATTTCGAAGAATTGGAAAATCTATGCACGTGTATTTAGTTCAGTAATTTCGCTACAACTTAAGATTGTTGACTGTACTTTGATTATTTCGTAAGTTAATTTCAAATAGTTTTAAGAAAATATAGATTATGCGCATGAACAGGATTTAATAAAATTTGACAATGAATGAACTCCATACTAAAATTTATATTATTAATTACTTAATTACAACAAACGATTGTTGCCAATTTTTTCATTTATGTTCTAATACTATTACTTTTTTACTATGATTTTCAATACCGAGAAAATTTTATAAGTTAATTGATGCAATTAATGTTCAATGAAATCTTAGTGATTAAATGTGTTACGGAGATTTAACTATAGGTTTAAGTGAGCCGCTGAAGTTTCACTTTAGGTTCAAATTCAAAAATTTCTATTCTGTTATTGTTATTCATTGTTTTGATGCAATTAATTTTCTTAGTGTTTAAATCTGTTACGAAAATTTTACTGCAGGTTTAAGCAGTATGTGAAGTATAAAATAAAAATCCTATTCTGTTAGTGTTACTCATTGTTCCTATATCGTTACTTATTAAGCATTGAAAGAATGGACTCTTAACATCGTATGCACGAATATCATGATTTGTTAAAGAGCACTTTAAAAAAAATTATACATTTTTTGACAAATGCCCGTCGTGAGGAATTCTGGAATGGTCTCACGCACGCCTTTCTACTTCTTCGAGTGGTTCTCAAATTACAAGGTGAAAACTCGCGCGCCTCGTGAATCACCCGATACACACACAAACACTCACGCTCTTTATTCGCGAAGAACAGAAAAGAGGCGAACCGCACGATCCTTTAAACACTTACCTGAAAATCAACGCATTTTCGTATAAGGTTTCGCCACAAATCCATCCACATACACCATCTGTTACGTAAATTAAAATGAAAAAAGATTTGCAAATTGATTAAGAGATTTTATATGGGATTAATTAAAGTTTTCTACGCTCTGCTCAAAGTTTCCTATTCAGATTCGTGCATTTGTTTCTCAGACTATATTTGGTGGATTTCATGTTCTACATGTGTATTCTTTTACAGAACTTTTGGAGTATTGCTTAAAGATACGAAACTCATGAATTATTGATTCTGACAGATTCCTGTGTGTTTCCTCAATAAATTTAATTGATCTTATCTCGTAACACGTTCGTAAAACGCATTTTTATAAGAATTAGTAATCATTTTATAGCAAATTTATTATCAATCAATTACATTATACAGTTTTTAAGCTAATTATTATATCAGTATATACAACATAAGGAAATATAAGTTTCGTATATTTGACAACTTTTCTGATAAATTTAAGTACATGTTAAGAAATATTTGTTAATAATTGATAAACGTTTTTAAGAAACATTCTAAAAACTATACATTTTACAAATATTATTAATTTTATTATTTTTCAATGAAGCATTTGAATAACTTTAACTAAGAATTTAAACGTGCTACTGAAATTTCAAACTTGTATCTATGACTTGATACAAAAAAAAAATTCAATAGAAATTATAAATGCGAATACAAGTATTGAAATTTTTCTGTTAATTATCTAATCAAGAAATTTGTTATTTTAATTAAAAATGTTTCGTATTTTTGTAAGTATGATTTTGATTGATTTGTTTTACGTTTTCATACCCTAATCATCATCTCCTCACGTTTAAATCTAACTATTAACATATTTCTTATTAAACTCTTAATCTAATTTAAATGGAACTTTTGAAGCAATAAATCTTACAACGTTTCTTCCTTTCAAAATTGTATGCTAATTTTAATAACGGATCAATTTCTGTTTGTCTCTTCGCCTCTATAATTACGCAGGAATTCGTTTTGTTTCAAGAAATTATCGAACATAGTGTAGATTATGTGCGCGTCCTTCTTCCTCTTCTTCTTGGCGCGATTTCTTATTATATTACGCTCTTTTGTATTTATTTATTTTTGTTGTGGTGGCTAATTGGAGCCCCATTTTCGTTTTGTTCCATTTGTGTTCTTTCCATCCTTTTTTAACGACATGCACGCACCTCTCATTTACATACATATCCATATACATTTTGACGTCATGCTCGAATTGCGATTGTGTTTATTGACCAAAGTGCGAATCAAACATCTCTTGTGCGTGTTTACACTATCTAAAGATTCCTTAATTAGACTTTAATTAAACCTGTTTATATATATATATATATATATGTTTATATATATATTTACTTTTGTTATGTAAGTCTTTTGATCACGGTTCGGTGATTCCTCGCTTTCCGAAGTGATCGGTTAATTTATAAAAAAAACATTTTGACCTACAATCTTATTGAATTAAGTAAACTTTATTAGATTGACGAGCAATTAATAGAATGTATAATATGTAATTAAAATCACCTTTTATATACAATTTATTATGTCATTTCATAATCATCTATATTTCTATTTACGGTTAACATCACATTGGTTATAAACATTAATTACAAAAGTTTGCATATTTATTTAAATTATAGAAAAGAAAGGATAGTTTTATCCTATTTATTTTGTCGACATTCTATTGGAAATTATTATTTTGCTTCAATCAATTACATAAAATGCATAAACTATAAGATTTCAACAACATAAAAGTTTGTAAAAAAAAGGTAAACTTGATCATTTATTGTACTTGAAATTGATACTGATTATTACACAACAATTTGGTAATTAATGGGTAATTAAACTTAAATAGATAAATAATAATAATTCATAAATAACTTTGTATTTCCAATAAAAAAGGATCAAAAATGTATATTATATAGTTAGTTTGGTGGAGGGTTTTCCAAACAACAGAACACTGCGTAAATCTTGAAATTTTCTTAGAACACCTTGTTTATTTTTTAAGATATTTAATAATCAATATAATTGAAATAATAACGAAACATATTCACAGTTAATTAAAACTTCCCACAAACATCATAGTTTGGGAAATCCTGATTTAATTCATATGTTATACTAATATTTATATTTATATATCACCAATGCATTAAATAACAGCGCTTGTGACATGTAACAGTAGATGAAGTGAATGAAAGATATTTGCGGTATTTAATTAATATGAAATTAATTTCCAATTATAATAATAGTAATCATGAAGTGCATGCGGCAAATGGAAATACACAGACAGGCTAACACATATTATTAGTGCATTAGATAATGTATGTATGCCATGAGGTATCGTTAAGAGGTATCGGCTTTAGTTCCATCTATCTTGTGAATTATATATATATATATATGTTGTGCAAACCTCTTCAATATCTATAACACTCCATTAAATTCCAATGTCTATGAATTTTATATTAAATAACGAATGCTGCAGTATTTATATAGAGTATTTATATAATTACAATAATTTATTAATTCTTATTTGTTTATAGTTTCATGATTTGCTTATTCGACATATCCATCATTAAACATTATACAATAATATTTATTGTAACATCATTTAAAGAAATGTCTATTTACCTTATTTATTACTGAAAAGTTATCTTTATTTATTTGTTTTTATTTATAAAGATATCAATTAGTTATTTGAATTAGTATAATTGTTAGTTTTATATAACTTTGTACATACACGAAATAATGTAATTACTTTTATATAAAAATGTTGATTAATGTATACAATACTTAAGTTATTCCGTATTATTAAGGCAATAAGTATACCAAATATTTAGTTCTTACAAATCTCAAAATGGTAAATTGAAAAGTGTAAATATATCATAATTTACAAATATTGGAATTCTTAACTTTCATGATAAACGTGTCAATAATTTAGCATCTACTTGTAAAATTATTATATTAAGTGATACATTCATAGTGAAAGTAAAATTACTTTACAGCATATGTGAAAACACAAAGTTTTATATGTTATTATTATTTTATAAAGAAATAATTCGTTAAAAGCCCATTATATTAACAGATGTTTAGATTTGTGTGTATTGCTGTTGGAAAATATCTTTTCTCGACTGAATATAATAGAAATAGAAAGAAATACAAATAAAATGCAATGCTCTTACTATTAATCAAAATAGTTTAATAATTTCAAATTAGTATTGGTTTATAATATTCATTTGATGAACATTTTTCAGGTGAAGTTTATTTTTTGGATGTGCTTCATAAATTGCAAGTGTGTGAAATGAATCTGTTGCTATTTTGTGAAAATTGCTTGATAACGCCTTTTATTTTCAATTGGTGGAGTTACTTATTCAAAAATATAATTTGGCATAACATTAGAGATTATTATTACCAAAATAGTCATTTTTAATATACATTTCAATTGAATTTCTAAAATTGAAGTTATTCTTCAAATATGATTCATAAACTGCAATTCTTATAAAGTTTTATTAGAACACTTTAATTTAGTTACCGAATTTTATAATTCATTGCTTGTTAAATGCATAAATCTGGAAGATATTTGAATGTTGTAGTTATATTTTTAACTTTTGATTATGAAAAAATCAAGATACTGATAATAAAACTATATAAAACTATTTATAGTTGAAGCTTTATGTTATTGTATTAGTTAGGTTTCATAAATTGCAAGTCTTATAAAGGAAAGTTTCGTACAAAATACAAAAATTTCAACGACTTATACGTATTAATAAAATATTACGTTATAGATTCCATAGCGCAAAAAGGTGAAAATGCGTCGCCGATGCTGTTAAGGCTCTCGTTAATTACTGAATTGAAAAATCTATTAGGCATAAGGTCCAATTAACACCATTCTCCGAATAGTTCCGTGACAAATTGATGCGAGAAGTCGCGTTCGGATCATCGTTTTTGGTATCACCGGAATGCGTATGTCCAGCATACATAAACACGCTCTCAACCACGTTTACACAACGAAAAACGCGACAGACGAAAAAAAAAACACACATAAACACACCACACATACTCATTTTCTTCGTGGATCGAACAAGGGACGCGTGTTCTTTCAATTCCTAATTGAATTATATGTGGGTTACGGAACGACGCATATGTGCCCAACGCAGTAACATTTTACAATACTTAAGGGCATCGTTAAATTCGTGCTCAATAAAGTCGAACATTAATCTAATCTCCGGAGGAAATTAAAGCAGCGAACGAGAGAAAAGGAGCGGATGAAAGGAAAGCGTTTCGTACATAATGTGGGAGCATGGATGGAACATTTGTAGAAATGCTCGCAGCTTTAACGCGGCATATCGATGGGCGATTATTATTAGACGGAGTTTAAAGGTGTACCAGAATGGATGGTCGTCGTTATTTGTACGCTTTTGAAATGGTCTATCGGACATATAATGGTGAGCGCAAGGTGGATGGGATGTGTGTGTGTGTGTGCGAAGTGCGCGAAGGCTGGTTTCGATTTCTGCTTCGCCTTCAGTACTATAATTATCCCATAAACTGCCTTCTAAGTAATCTCCGTTTAACAATTTTTTTCACGCGCTCCGGACCTTCGTACTATGCGTAATTAACATTGAAATACGTGCCGGACGGCCCTCCATTTACCATATCTCCGACTCTCGAGAAATAAACTGGATACGATATTACCCATCGACAGATTCAACTTAGAACCAACCGTGCACCTTCCTTCCTCCATCTTATTTGCTTTATATAGGAGTCGGCCGTTCGCTCAATTATCCCGATCTAAGACCATTTTTAGACAGCGCTGCTCGTTTCTGCGTTTCCACACGAAGCATCGGTGTGGTCCTTAGTTTTGGACTGCCTTTAAGATTGTTCATTTTACGCCTTATTCGGTCCTGGCAATTTGTACATTATTCCATAAAAGTGCGCTCTGATAAACCTGAAAAAAAGTTACTTTACCACTATTTTTATATAATTTCTTCATATCAACCATAATTTACCATCTATGTAAGAGTGGTAAACGTAAAAAGTACATATAATTTCGCCATTTTAGTCATAATTTACATTTTATTTAAGGAGTTTTAATCTCATTTCATAATTTCTATTCTATTACACTGTCGTGTCCCGGGATGGAATATCTCTGGACACTCGTGGAAATATCTCGTGGTTCGTCGTTGTGGAGTCGTGGTGTGTTTTTATGGAAGTCCCAGGAGGTTTTTATGGAAGTACTGGCTTCCAGTCGTGTCGGACTTAGGTATAGAGACAAAAAGTAACGCT
>JAFMTC010000277.1:374717-500278 GCA_018845635.1 Nicrophorus orbicollis
TGCTTCATAAACTACAAGTGTGTGAAATATATATTTTAATTAATATATATATTTCAATTGAATTTCGAAAATTGAAGTTATTCTTCAAATATTATTCATAAACTGCAATTCTTATAAAGTTTTATTAGAACGATCTAATATACGTTGTATATACGTTGAAATTTGACTCCCTACAATAGTATACTTGTATCTACAGGTTTGAATACTTCAATACAATCTTTTAAATAAGCATCAAAACCCATTCACAATAATTTTGTCGTTTTTAAGATATTTGTTATTTAAAGGCGGAAAAAGTATAATAATAGCCCTTTGTATTAAGATTACAATTGATTATATGCCTCTTCATAATATGAAACAAAAATAAGTTTTATTTTTTTTGAACATTCCATTTTTTTAGTAGAAAATTATACAAAAATTTCTATTTAAAATGTCGTAAAAACTATGTAGGAGTTCATGTATATTTTATTCAGATTTTCGTTGTTTCTCACAATTTAAAACTACAGATGTACATTTATTAACTTATTATTTAAAAGATTGAATAATTTGTATATGATATTGTGATTATATCACTTTAAATGCAAATGACATAAATAAAAGAATAAAATTAACAATAATTTACAATTTACAACTAATTATAATGTAATGTCGGAAAAAATGCAAAAATTCATAATTTATATAACTCATTAATAACTTCAAATTCATTAAATAATTACTACTCAATATGAGTACTTTCTGCTTATTCATTTTACTCAAACTATCTATTTTTTTCCTGCTTTCAAATTGTAAATTTAAGTTCCTTACCATTTGTAAATGTTTTCAATTTGATTCTTGTTTTATTTATTTATTTAGCCTTAATTTTGTGGATCGTTGCTTCTTTCTATTCTTCGACAAGTTTCTACATTTCGCAATGGTAAATACCATTCATTTTTACACTTTCTTTGAACAATATTTAATTTCGAATTGACTTTGTTGTATCGATATTACATTATTTTCAATAGAAAATAAATGTTATTTATCGGTGGAAAGACAATATTTAATCCAAATTTAATTGTCTAACAGAGATAAAATATGATTAAATTATTTCAATGACTATAATTTTACTAATATTGTAAAGCAAAATTAGCTGAATGTAACTTTTATTTACTTATTTTATTAACAATATTCATAGTTTATTTTTTTTAAATTAATTATAACTTTTTGATACTTTTATTATTTATATAAAATACAAGCAATCTATCTACAGAATATGAATTATAACTTTGTGCTTAATTTATTTCTTTCCGATTTTGGACTCATAGTTAACAAATATTATATATGATGTACAACTAATATAATAATGTGAAATATACGTGTTTTTGTGATATTCATAATATAACATCATTTAATTGCCAAATAGTATAAATTGTTTAATAGTATACTTAAAATACATAAATAATTCTAAAGAAAAAAAAAAGGTTGAATTAGGTATGCAATATGGATAGATTCGGTTGAATTTGTAGTATAATTACTTAGAAACACATATTGATTGCGTATAGTCGACACGAAGTTAAATGTCGAAAGCAGTTACACGTGAAATTTATTGGAATGAAGTGATAAACAATGTTTCCAGTAAACATCATCGGATAATTGTCGGAAATCGCGGAAGGCATTTTTCAGAAGTAGTTGCTTGAATCAATAGAATCTAATTGGCGAAACGTTATCCCGTGTGCACTAACGATTACATCAATCGCAGAATAGGAGAATTAGCGGATGATTTCCCAATAGCTGCACGTCCACCGTGCACGTTGACAATAAACAAACGGCTGAAAACAAAAACGTCGCTAATTTCTCCATGTTTTTGATCCGTCTGTAAACCGAGGAGGAGGCGTCACGCCGAATGCACGCTCAACTTTCACTCGATTGTCTTTGATCATTCATATTCTTTTTTATTCAATCTCTTCGGTTACTTGTAGTTTTATTTCCGTCGATACATTCTGTTGCAAATTAATTCACGGCTCATTTTTTTTGGGTTGTTTTCTGCTGGAAAACTGAATCGATTAATCATTTCCTGGCAGGAAACCGTCGGAAATGAAGTCCGAACGGCCTGAGCATCGAAGTCGAAGTATCCACGAACGACTCTTTGTTTGCCTGTTGCATAACGTGCAGCGGCCAACAAATAGCCAACGAGCAAATACTACATACATGCACACACACAATCATCTATAAATATATATACATATAGCAGTAAATGAATGCCCCTCGAGGTAGAAATCAAACATTCCTGTGTTCTGTGCACGGGTTTGAGTGTGTACATGCACACACACACGCGCGCTTGTATCTACCTATCTATCTTGGCTCGGAATCAATCAACTCGCTGTGTTACTGTTGAGCACTCTGCAGATTCCGAATGCGAACTTGCATAACCGACACAAAATACAGGCAGGAACATTGTGTGAACGCAGGGTGTGGATATACTCGAAACGCGACAAATGCACGTCCAACTGCAACTGCTAACTCGGCAATTATTTCTTGTTGTCGCCTTTGCTAATTAATTATATCTTCCATAGCACAGTGGTCGTGCTTTATATGTAACTATAACTTACGTGAAATAGATGGAATACCGTGCATTGTGTATTCTGTTCAGGTTGCTGGCAACTATTCACACATTTCAACTAATTGTGTTTCGTTATTCGGACTCGAGTATAATGACTCCTTTACTAATTAATTATATCTGTTTGGTTGGGTCAAATATATAAATTAATTACAATGTGTTTAATTCAATATTCTGCAGAATGCTTAGGAATTCTGTTTAATGTTGGTAATTTAGATAAAGATTATGTATCTTTAACGTAGAAAACATTTTTTTACGAACGATGAAAAGTTTTATCAAATAGACAGTCAACTAACACACAAAATAAAATCAATGTTGATCTCTTACATTTGCCAATTTATGAATTATTTTACGTTTCATAATAATTTTCCTAAATCGAGATGAAGATTAGTAAAGATGTCAAAAAAATGTAAAAGTTCAATTTGTATTTATCTTTGTGAATTTAATTTTATTCATTGCTAAAAAGTTTTTCTAAATTTTTCACTGAAGAAAGCTTCTTGAACTTTCTTCCTCTAAAAAGAAAGATGGCTGTAAAAGAATTTTCAACTTTTTTAAAACCTATTGATTGAACATTTAGATAACTTAATTTCTTCTTAGATATTATTTTGTCTTCTAATAAAACTTCTGGTTAAAAACGTCATTCAAGTATTTTGTTTCCTAGTATTTAAATCTTGGTTCTTACACAAAAACTACTAATGTGTTGTAAATTTTCAAGTTTTAAAATTTACGGTAAATTTTTAGCGAGACGATACCTCGCGCTGCGCTTTTCGAGAAGTGACTTCGCATTGCGATTTGCAAGAAGAGACCTCTGGTTGCGTTTTAGGAGAAGAGACCTCGCATTGCGTATTCGATAATTCGTGTTGCGTTTTCAATTTTTGAAATTTTCGGTGAATTTTCAATTTTTGAAATTTACGGTAAATTTAAAATTTTTGAAATTTACGATAAAATTTTTTAAAACGAGACCGCGCGTTGTATTTTGCGAGAAGTGACCGCGCGTTGCGTTTTGTGAGACGCGAATTTCTATTTTAGAAATTTACAGAAAAATTTCAATTTTTGAAATTTTCGGTAAATTTTCAATTTTGATATTTACGGTAATTTTCAATTTTTGGTAATGTTTTTGCTTAATTTTGTCCTTAACAGAACAAACATTAAAGTAAAAATGACTATTGAGAAAACACAATTATTTTTTTGTTGAAAGAGTCTTGAGCATTAATGCCCAAATAATGAACAATACCTATCATGTTTAGTCCTAGTTTTATTTCAAGAACTATCAGTGCTTTTGGAACAGCCAAATATCAGTAAATAAATTCAATAAAGAATAATCATAAGAATTATATTAATTCCCAAATAATGAGCGAAATGTGATATGTATGAGCAATTTATGGAATATTGAATTATAGACTTACATGAAATAGGTGGAATATCGGCACTGTGTAATTTATTTCTCACTTCTTCTCACATTTTACCTAATTGCATATTGAATATTCTAACTCGATAAATATTTATCGATGTCGTCTTAACTAATTAATTATATCTGTTGTAACACAGTAGTCGTGCTTTGTATATATATATATAATTAGATCTTACATGAAATAAATCAAATACCGGCATAGTGTATCCAGATTTAATTTTCAATCTACTTCAAGCTATTCACACATTTTAACTAATTGCATATTCAGTGCGTATAATACTCAATTAAAATAATTAACGAACCTCGGGAGAATAATAAAACATCAGCGTTACTTTACAAAATAAATTACAAGTTAATTTATTATTTGCATTAAATTTGCATTAGAAAAGATTAACAATTAAACGAAGATTTGATAGTACGCAATAATTATAAATTTAATGTGAGAGATGAAGATAAGATTTATACATCTTCGGAAATGTAAAATTTTGAATGTTCTTGTATGAAAATTAATCATAATTATGTAATAACACATTTACACAAAAAGATTATTAATTATCTTTTTCTGTAAATTATAGTTATTGTAGTTCTTTTACATTATATTCAGATTTAGATCATTTTCAAATGGATATAAAAAAATGAACATCGTGCTTACAATTATTATTAACAATATGAAACTAAGCATTTATAATATATACATATTATATAAACTAAGAAACTCGTAAAGAAATTCATGTTTTTTTTTACAAATTTCTTTCAACGGTGGTAAAATGTACAATATTTAAAGTTGTTGATGTTTTGTTGGATGTCTACAGGATCAATCGATAAATTCCAAAGTTGGAACGTGTTTTCATGCTGTCGTTTTGTTTCGCTGCTTTTGTTTTCATATAATCTGTAAAATCAAGGCAATTGTCTTTTTTTCAATCTTATTGTATTCAATCGAAGAGACCATAACTCGTCTCGGTATAAACATTATATCCATCATTCCTTCTTTCTTCCTGTTCAGAACCCACACACTGTCTCGTTCAATTTGTTCCCCACTTGTTTTCCGTACCTCATCTCCAGAATACAACCATATATTTCTATCTGGTGCGCTACGCATTAACGATACTTCATGATACAAAACAACACTTAGCACAAAAACACAATTTATGGCATATACTGTGTATTTAAGATATATGTACTTGGTTTTAAAATATTATACTACATATTGAGAACACGTTGAATTTCAGATTGAGAAACTGTTTAATTCAATAAATATGAAAGTACTTAATAAAATTTTGTTTTCTAACTCTAAATATTTTATATTCTTTGTTGGTCTTTTTAAGTATTTTGACATCATAAGTAGTGCAATCTAATTACTTTTAAAATATTATAGTTGAACACTTTCAAGTCGGGATAACGGATGTCAGATTAATGAATGTCGGGAATTCGATGCATTCGGGATAATGGATGTCAGGAATATAATATAGTCGGGATAATGGATGTTCGGAATTAGATGTAGTCGGGATAACGGATGTCGGGAATTTGAGCGTCGGGAAAATAATTGTCGGGAAGTCTAAGTCTGACGGGGCATTGAGCGGAACGTATATCATATAATACTAAGTATTCTATAGAAGTTCATTGTATTCTATAATTTTCGAAATTCCTTGAGGAATTATTTAATGAAATCTATAATTAGCATATACTTTTCTCTTTGAATCATTTAAATTATTAGATGCATTTAACTTGTAATTGCTATAGAAATGTAATTGACTTGTATTTGTTTTTCAAGAGTATTTTAATGAAAACTGCGTCTATTCCAATTGGAATTGCGTAAGGTATGCAACAGTGCTAATTGAATGAATAGTGGAAGATCAATGGTATTGGAATTTCTTTTTTGCGGGTTCGCGTTGCATCTGGTATGCGTCTGAAAGCAGAATAAAAGTTTAGATAAGCTTGGATGCGCGGTCGCTGCTCATAAATAATTGATTGAATTTCAAAGTTTCAACTTCATCTATTAAACAGGAGAAAAGAACAAATTGCCAATTCCAATGCCGGCGCAATTTCCTTCTCTCGATGCGCAAGAAGACCTACTTAGCATTTGAGATTTATACATAGAGGAAAGCGCGCGTTCGCCGACGGGAATGGTCCTTTTCTGCTCTCTTTTCTCGGTTCTTCCGTTGTTTTCCAAGACAACAATGGAGCAATACCAAATTTGTAGAACTCAATGACACCAGTTCAGAATGCGTGTGCGTCCTACGTCTCTCGACGATCACCATAAATCCTACCAGCCTCACGTCCAATTACAAACTGGAGGACTACTCGAAGACATTTGAATATAAATACGATCCTTCTTCCGGATATTATCTTCGGGTTTAACAATCTCGGGAGGCCCCACCAAAAACGACAAAAAAAAACGGGTCGCCGCAGATCGTAAATTAACCTGCCGACATAGCGGGTATCGCTTTCGATGAAAGCGAAAATGACCAAACGTTTCAGGAGCCGAAACGGTTTCTTTTTTGTGCTACTCTTTTTAAAGCTTCGAATCTATATTTAAATGCAATTTAGCGGCTGTTTGTGCGTCCGTTTGGCCGCTTCGTAACTGGTAAATCGGTTCGTTTCCGGATTGCCGCGAGGCCCTTTTTCTCCCCGTCCGATTTCCGTTCCACCCAGAATCATCTCCGACCCAACTTCCTGCCTCCCGAATCAGAATTCGATCAACAAAAGAGCGAAGGAACAAAATCAACAATTCTGCAATGATTATTACTTTTTTTTTCGAACCTCCCATCAGCCCGAAAATTCGAATTCGTTCGTAACTTAATATGAAATTACGAACGAATTAGTCTAGGTATATACAAAAAGAAGGGTCCAAAAGGATGCAATACATTTGTACATATGTTTTTATTGCCTGAACTATAATTTAATTCTGTAATACATCGAATCAAATTATAGTTTTTTCCTTTATATTAAACAATCAAGTTTCTCATTGTTCTAATTATTTTATGCGGTTTTCTTAAAATCAATATGTTTCTAAACAGTACGGATATTGACTATTGATATTGGGTCCCAGCACTATGCAAGTTACTTGTCGCATAATCCAAGAGTATGTATACAAATTTAGATGAATAACATTAATTAAAAACAATAAATTTGAATAAATTTTAAATATCTACATGAAATATCAAATTTAAGCATTAATTTAAGCGTATTAGTAACACAGTCCCCACTTATTACATAAAATGAACTAGTTTTAAGAGAACGAACAATGAAGAAAACTATAAATTGTTTAGAACATTAACACAACAATAAAAATAATATTAATCTTTATTGGCTATAAATGAGTTCATTGATCATCTAAGTCTTACCGCCCAACTTTAACACATTTTAACAGATTTTTATCCATTTTCTACATGCAATAACCAAATGTTTTTAAGAAAATTTGTATCCAAAATAAACAAAGTGATACATGTACAAAATTAAAAGAGTAATATGGCAACAGTAGTCTAATAAACTGTGATAAATGAATAGATATTCATAAATTCCATTTAATTACTAGTATTTACAAACAAAGTTGCTTTAAGCTGATTAAAATGACATATGTAATATAAGAAATACATAACATAGTGACTTAAGTATACTAATGTCACGGTTCGAATCTAGTTGACCACTAAGACTTTCGATTTTCATTTAGTGCGTTGATTTATGCGTGATTTCGATTAATAACTTAATTTTAATAATTTCAGGTTTGGCAGTTGTGGGAATGATTTATATTGTTATAATTAGCATAAAATTAATACTGCAATAATTAATATCGAAAAAAACAACAACAACAAGGTAACGTAACCACCGGTTTGTGATTTATCGTCTGGCAATTAGATACAGTTTCGCCTTAATATTTGTGTAATTTTAATTTTTAACATATTGATTCAGACTTGTTTTTCAATCCACTCAAAATATGATTAAATTACATCAAATAGATTGTAGTATGATTACACATTAATTTTTTTTTTTGCAAATTTAACTACTTATATTAATCGAGTCTTTGAGGCCGAAAAAGTCTTACAATCCAAAATGTTTAGTAAATAATCATGTGTTTGAGTTAAAACTATTACGATTTATAACATATATCAATGATCAATAAAGAAAAATTAACTATTTGCACATTAATAATAGTTAAATAAATGAAAAAAAAATCAACTATTGCAAAGAGCTATTCTGACCATAAATAACATTTATATCATTTTTATGATTTATTGTATTAAAGATGGAAAGAAATGTGGATAAAATTCATCAAGATTTCTAGTTGATACCCCTAATTACATTATTTTATGTATGAAGTCTAAATATAGTATTAATCTAAAAAAAATAGATTAGTTACATAATAAATGTGGTAATAACTCATCACTTTGTACGCCTTTTCATGTTAATTATCATTAATCATAGGTTCGTGTTTACTTTTATCAATTTCTTACCTTTGTCTGCATTTATATTGTGTATATTTTGATAATTATTAGCCATGTTATAAATACTTGTCATCTAAATATTTCAAATTCTGATGCTACAAATATTAATATTTGTGTGAGATTTTTCTATCTCAATTATTTGGTTAAAATTTATTAAAATTGAATTACATTCTTAAAATAAATATATTTAACTCATTTTTTCTAAGATACGAATAATAATGATTTAAATAATTATATGTGTTATAAATAAGCTGCCGAGAAAACCAATAGTTATTAATAAAGTAATCATATACAAAAATCTATAAACTGTTATAATGGACTATTGATCATAAGTCTTTCTAGCCTAAGGTCGTAATTTATGCACGATTTTTGTGAGTTATTACATAAATTATGATATTTCAATATATTTTCTAATGATAATATTTGCATTAGATTCATCAAAATTATAATTATATTGTTGAAGCACAGATGCTTGGCTTCATCTTTCCATGAAGGCATGATTAATAGTGGCTTGACGTGTATATGTATTGTACCATAATTTCTCCGCTCCAGTTGCGAATTGAATTCGTGAATAATTAATCAAGCAAAGCAAATAAACGAAAATTAAATTAGAGAAGTAAAGAGAGGTACTGGTAGTGCGGGTGTCATAACGGTTTTGTCGACTTTCACTCGAAGGTAATGAATATGAAAATAAGTGAAATGGAGTGTAACAATAGACCACACGGTGTTAGTAAACGTCGATAAGAGAGTGCTCGTGTAATGTAAGTCGAGAGTTGCGAAGATAAGGTGCTTTCCTGTAATCTTCACCTTCGACTTGGCGACGTAACTTCTGCCAGCTAAGCAGGAACACGTAGATAAAGCACGATCTACGACTATTACTGCTGCTGCTGCTGCAGCTAGGTCTCGTCTCGAATTGTTTTAATACTTTTGTTTACTTAGTAACTTAATGATTGATGGTGTTGAACATGCGCCAACTCAATTATCATTTGCAGACACGGATACACAGGTAGTAGCATCGTTTACACGTGGGTTTTTAATTTCACGTCGCACACGCAATTACGAAATGTTTATTCATTTGTGTTGTTGTTTAGTTATTATCAAAATACAACTAGTGTTGTAACAACTAAAAACGTATTGTTTTGCATGAGAGTCGCGTAGGACAACCAGTGTGAAATATGTGATTAAAATTGAAAAGATGTAATTTAAAAATAAACTATTGCAATATAAATGTTGTAATCAATATTTTTAATATAATTTAATTTCGTGCTATAAAGTGATATTCATGTACAAGTTTGGGACAACTGGTTTAATGGCGTAATGGTTAAAAGTCCCTGTATCACAAAAATCCGATGCTAAAGGTGCATGTTTAAAAAAGCTGATCGAAGTTTTCTTATGGGTCTACTTCATTAGCCTGATACTCATTTTCCCGACACTCAAATTCCCGACATCCGTTAACCCGATTGCATTGAAGTCCCGACTTTCGTTTTTTCGACTGTATCGAATTCCCGACATCCGTTATCCTGACATCCATTATCCCCCCCACCCACTATATTATATTCCCGACATTCGTTATCCCGACTATTTCGAATTCCCGAGATCAGTTATCCCGACTACATCAAATTCCCGATATTCATTATCGGGAACATTTTCTTAGATTATGGATATTGGTAAACAGTCACAACACTGTACGCTGCGTGTCTTAAACAGACAGCTATATTCAAATTAATCAATCCACATTTTCAATATTCTCCTCCGGGCTAACGGATGTCGGGAATTCAAGCGTCGGGCAAATGATTGACAGGAAGTCTAATGTCGGGAGTTTGAGCGGGTCATATAGGTCATAATAAATATTAAATAAACAGATGTGAACAGATGAAATTATCTAAATAAAACTATAGAAACAATTAATTACATACTTCATAACTGTAACTATTTGTGCATTTTTTGTAATAAATATTATTAATATTTAAATAAATGTAATAAATTAAACTATTTGGAATTGTTTTAATAAACTATTTCGTAACAATGCAAGAAATCTCATTAATGTACATACAATAAATAAAGATTCGACAATGCAGATAAATCATCGAAAATTGAGCAACCCATCGAATAGGCAGTGAACTAATGGTATTCCAAATGAATCCCTCCTCAAAGCACTGAGATTGCATCAGAGAACTGCGGCTACTTAAAGCATTAATTGTTGGCCCGAAATGTAGATAAATCATCTGGAAGCATGAATGTAAAAGGTGTTGCTTTTTTTTCCTTTCATTCGGATGTAATAGCCTCCATCTGACCGTCACTCTCTGAATAATTTAGGATTGTTTAATTGTGTCTGTTCGTTGTTGTGTGTGTAATGTTTTTGCAGTCTCAGCGTGATTTTAATTTAAGCCGTCCATGAATGGATACATAATTCATGCATTTGTTTATAATAATAATTTAGATTTAGAGGCGTTGTATCTCACGTCGCCCACGCTTTGCCCCCTTAATACGAATTGTAAATCACGTTCCGCGTCTGTTGTGTAGTGGCCAACCTGAAATCTATCCTTCCCTCCTCCACGCCTTCATCCTCTTCTTCTACTTCTCGTTAATCCTTGCTTCTTCGCATCCACACACTCGTTCCTTCATCCTCATCTGATTAATCCTTGCTTCTTTGCATCCATACACTCGCAGCGCTAATCCTGTAACTTGTCCTTCTATTCGAACGAAGGCAAAAAGGAGCAGCAGCGAATTACTACTTGTTACTTGTTTGATATCGCAGCTAATAAATATTCATGGGCGAGACGAGAGAGATTTTAGATTCATCAAGAAGCTGAGAAAAAAGGAGCGAGCACAACCGGACCGGAGCAGAAACAACTAATACTATTTAATGTAATTTCTATAATTATAGGTATCAAATAATTTATTCGTCTCGTTGTTTCATCTTTCATTTCGCATATGGAATTTATACATCCACGGAGATTAGATTTTTGTTTAAACTCTTTTCCTTCGCATTAGTTGCAAGAAGAAGAAAACACCGAAAGAGATTATATTTGCAAACTTTTAATTGGATCACCTGGCGCTTACCTATTTTAATTCTATACCTCTCTCTACCCACTATACAATATTACGTCAACTAAATTGGATTTGCGCTTTGTAAACTTGAATAACCACCGCAGATTTCAAACCTAGTTATAGAAAAGTAACTTGCATTACGCTAACTGAATTGAATTTGCTCTTAAAGTTATATTATCAGAAATATATTTTAGTAGCTTTTTCTTTATAGCAACAATGGCTAAAATGTACTCATATACTAATAATAATGAAATTTAAAAAATAAACTATTTCAAAGGATTATTGATGAAGGTCTTTCTCATACATTATATTATTTGTTTAATTTTAAAAACATATGAAGCCATTTAAAGTTTTTTTTTTTAATATTGGAAGAATTAACATTTTTTTAATCAATTTTTAATTCTTCAAAAATTCTTCTTTAAGTCTACAAATCAAATCAAGCAGTAAACAACCTTTATTTAAGTTGTAATAGAAACAATTAGATTATAAAGTGTTAATAGCTTTTAAATATGTAAGAATCATAGTATGCATTTTAGCAACATAAATTCGCAAATAATTGGCAAAATATTATGAAAATTATACAAACTATTATAATAATTACAAATTATACAATTATGTAATAAAATACAGAAAACAATTATGAAAATAGTGTGATTATTTTATTTTCGCTTTTACTATATTTTCTCACAAGTAATAATAGGCTGTAAAAATCTCAATTTCATAAGTTTCGATGTGAGACTTTTAGTATTATGTAACATCCATATCAAGATTTTAAGTCAGTAGTATCAACTACTATATTATAGTTATTGATTATCATGGAACTATGGTGATAGTAAATATGCATGTATGTATGTATATAATCATGAAAATAAAACTGAAATGGAAAAACTTACGTTAGAACGTATTAAGTTCACTAAATGTATGTTACCATATGTTTTATACAATATATAGTACAATAATGTAAATGGGCAGAAAGTCCTATTCTCTATAGCACTTTGTAGCAACACCATTATATTTACTTTTTTCTTTGTATTTCTATTATATTCAGTTCATATTTTTCTTGTAGTTGTTAAATGTTATTTTTTGATTTATTATAACATGTTTTATATACAATAACCTATATAAAAACGGTAAACTGATATTGAAAATATATGGAACATTATTACAAAACCTATTAATCATAGTTGGAATAAGGTCAATGTAAATTAAAATAATGGGGATAAATAGTTTCTGTGTCAAACGTTGATCGAAGATAAGTTTCAATATAAATATTATCCTGCAGTTTAGAGCATTTCACAAATCATTTGTTTAAATAAAAAACTATTAAATTTGATACAGACATTAAAAAACTAATTTATTGAAACATAAACATATGTATAATTAAACAAACACACAATTATTAGTCACAATCACAATTAAAGCAAAAATATTTATCTGTTAAGGATAATAAAATGCATTTCAAAAGTTATGTGCTAATTGCAGTTTTTGTTATATATGTGTAATCAATATAGAAATACGAAGTTCGATGCCCATATGCTTCATTAACCGATTTAAAAAACGACTTAAGTTGCTTTAACTCCTAAAAGATACGTTAAGAGGTCTTCAAGTTGTTCCTCATCCGAAGTTTTAAAGTGTTCGATTCGTTCGCAGTCCAAACACTTAATCAACTGTTGCATTAAATGAATTGATAGTAACCTAACGTATGGTTGCTTTAACTATAATTTGGAATAATAGCTAATTAAGTGGTGATTAAAGTACTCATAAATTTTGTTTATTCACAAATTATATTTAGTATTATAATTATTGTTTGTATTCTTGATTTTAAGTTTGTGGATAGAATAATATACTAATTGCGTATGAAGATTGTGTGAGTAGAAAGAGAAACGTAGTTGAAGTAACCAGTTGCATCCCGGCAAAGTACAAGTTGGTGAGTTTTAGTTGAAGCAATGTTCTGTTTACTGGTAAACAACGCGGCGTGTTTCTGTCTTTCTGCATCGCAACGTTCACAATAAATAAATTGTCTCTGAGAATTTGTAGTACTGGAGACCCAATTATTTGCATTTGTATTTGCGATCGAACGAATGAACCGAACGAATGTAAGAGCAGCAGCAGCAGCAGCAACCAGGGTACACGAATGCTCTAAATCTAACAGTACTGTTGTTGTGCTATCGCCAGTGTATATCATACAACTAGCGGGATTATCTTGGCCATATTAAGCACAAGCCAGTTCCTTATAGTCTCCTTATCCCACTAAGAGAGACCAAGGCGGCTGCTGCTGCTGCTTCTGCTACTTCTGCTCCTTAGCTAACTGTTCAATTCTAGAGTGCGCGCATTGATTCGATTCTTCCATTCTTCTCCTTGCAGTTTCGTGCAACCGCACAAGCTCTTCAATTCTTTTGTCCACTTCGGGGGACTCCGATTTGATTGAATTAATTGCCCCATTGAAAGCGCTTTTCGAATGCCGATGCCGTCACATTTCTCGCCTCGTTATTGACCACAGATCATCGATGCAACAGAAACACAACAATAACAACCGACAACAACAGCAGCAGCAGCAACAAGAACGACAACAAAAACGCAGCGCATGCAAGTTGCGATACTCGCACAAATACCCATAGGATAATTACTATATCATTGCTGATTGCTAAACAATTATGCAGAGTAACTCCGGTGACTCTCTCATTCTTTATCCATCAATTTCGCAATTCATTATTAATTACTCGGCCGAAAAAAGCTACATCAATACGTACTTAACTCAAATTTGCATAATCCGATAAGCCTTTTTGTTTCAATCTCAAATAAATGTTGAACTCAAAGTAATTAAGTTGAAAAACATATATTAATTTAAGCCCTTTGTTCCATATCAGACTATTAAATATGTAAATAATTTATTGATTTAAAAACAATAAAGTACTCAATCTATAACTGTCATCAATGTGCGACATCTATTATTTGTTATTATTAATTCTAGTTTGTTTTTGACGTAAGATAATTAGAGGTTAAAAAAAAACAATAAAAAGATTGACGTATTGACATTTCCATAAATCATTACATATTGTCTTTCAAATTATGTATATATTATATTATATAGTTGCAATATGTATTCTTTATAGCTAATTACATAAATTAACTTCAAGAATAAGATGATTGTTTGACATTTTGTTTCAAATAAACGTCGCTAATAAATTAAAATTGTTTGCAATAATTTGGTTTTCTTTCAAAAATAATTTTATTGTAATTATTTAAATGTTATCTTGCCTTTTTTATATGATGTTACTTAGAAGTTCATAATGCTCTTCCATTGTGAGAAAAAAGCTTGTTCTTTTTGAAATCTAAACAATTTAATAAGTCTTAATATCACATAAATTGACACAGAACACAGTTTTTTGGTCGATGACCACTTTGAGAGATTAACCTCGTAACTAACGCGATATTAGTGATATGATTAATGTCATAATTATTTTATCTCCATGGTAATATAAACAAAGCACGTATATATGTATAATATTTAATCAAAGCCTACTAAAACTAAATAACATTTTTTTTCTTGTTTCTTTCATTTAAACATGGTCATTGAACTCAACCCTTATTATGTACATACATGAAATACGATTATAAAAACTGAGCTTAAAATATGGAAACTCCACGGAGGCCGTATAAAGTGAGCCGAAGGAATGTCGAGGTAGTTTAAAGTATTTCATACATGCGTGTAACTAAAAAGAGTATGTTACATGGCTAATAACTGTTCAAATACGGCCGTAAAGCGGTGCAAACTATGGAAACTCACGTATAGTGAGCAGCAATTTAATCGCATCCACAATCAGCGCATAAATTCGGCTGACGTATTAAGATAGTTTTGCGAGGATAGTTTCGATAAATGCTCGTTCAATTTGAGAAGGAAAAACGAATGCAGATTGTGCAACTCACGCGATCTGAAGAATTTGATGAACGGGTGCAGGTGCATCTTATTGTTTCCCAAGACGGAAACACAATTTTATTAATGTAATGGTATGGTTTTCGGAAAAACACAACGACGGTGCTTATTCATTTATCAACAGTTGGTTTATACGGAGAAATGTGAGTGATGTTCGAGAAACACGCGATTCCTTTCGTGTACGTTTCATGCCACGAACTGATTAGAGCTTGAAGTATCTGAGCTCTGTGTTTATTAAACACATTAGGTGAACATAAATCTTGTGATTTATAAATACGTCTTCATTTTTCATTACCTTTCATTTTTGAATGCAAATTTTACATAATATTTATTATGTACATACATAAGTATTTAATTATCATTATCCAACTTAACATTTTGCATTATAAATAAGATACTGAAGTATGTATTCTTTTTACAATTTGTTATGGTTATTACAAGGTTGAAGTCTAATAATATACTTAAATGTCATCGATTAGTAACATTTTTTTTCTGTTAATTTAGTTGGAATCATCGAAACCATATTCTATATAGTTGTATTTTATAATTAAATTAATTGAAACAAAAATATGTATACATAATTGTTGGATTAGTGCATAATTATCAAGTGATTAATTAAACTTACAATGTGTAGTCAATATCTACTTATAATCCCATATGTTTGGAAGCTGGTCTATTCCACGGCCGAAAAGTCCTGGTTCTTGGAGGTAATCCATGCTTTGAACTCGTCCAAAAAGTTATCCAAATTGGCTAAACTTTGTTCAGCTGACAATTTTTCAATGATAGTTTCACCTGATAGTCTGTAGTCGCTTCTGTGGGAGATTATAGTGGATTTGGAAAAAAATAGCTCAAAATGTGGAGGCGCATTATCGTGGTGGAAGACGATATGGTTCTTTTTGCAGCAAATCAATAAAAATTCGGATACGTTCGCCTTTATTGTTGTTGGAAAGTTCATGAGGAGATTTCCATATCTTTCCTAGCATTTTTATATGACGAACGATGATTGAATGATCCTCATTAAAGCTTTCTACTAGCATTCGAGTTCTCAAGATTTCGTCCTCTTCTACTGTTTTAAGTGTTTGGTTAACGAAATCTGATGGTCCACCTCTTTCTGACTTTTCTTCCAATCTATAGTCGCCAGATTTGAGACGATAAACCATTTCTTGCATCGACTTTTGCTAAATGTTCTTTCGCCAAAAAATTGTTGAGATCGCGAAATAACTTTCCTCTTCGAAGTGATAAATCATAATATGACGAAATTGACACACAACAAAATAGCAATTTTTATTAACAAAAATATTACAGCACATGATAATTATGCACCAACTCACTTGATAAAAAATTATTATTCATAATTTAGAGTTATAAATAATAATTACTATTGACTAATTCAAGATGAGCTTTGGTATTACAAGAAATTAAGTTGTAGTTTCTACGTTTCTTCGTTTTCTGGAATGTAACATGAAGCGTGTAATCTTTGTACATACTTTTTTTTTCGTTCTTTTTCTTGTTTACTATTTTTCAACGTGTGCGCTGAACTAAAGGATAAGGTTTCATTCTTGTTCATCATCAGGAGGCTGTGGGGTAGCAGGAGCAGCGAGATGCTGGGAATTGATGGGATGAGTCTACGTCGGAACATCTTTATAAACAAGCAGATAAATAATGTAATTACATGGGATGGGTTTCATTCGGTGAGCCGGGGGATTTAGAATCTTATAGCTACATCCCCGATGGAGCTGAGCTCCACACGCGTAAATCACATTAAGCTACTTTAAGTATACTTTACACACACACACATTCTCTGTATGCGCCCATAAACCATTACAATTATATCTCAAACAGCCTCGCATTTATCAACACAGGAACTCACTTTGAACATACTTTTTCTCTTGCTGCTGTTGTGTTGGTCCTCATTTGAATCCTTTTCTGAGTTTCACTCTTTTTCTACATAGTTTCAACAAAGCGTACACGAAACAAAGTTATCTATAACAGAATACATTTTAAATGTTAGTTTTCTATAATTATGTAATTTTTCATAACCCTTTAATATTCAATATATTTAGGAGTTGATTGATACAAAATCGAGTGAAAATAGTTGGGAACCCCTCAGTTACATTCGTCAAAATAAGTATAATCTAAACATTTTACTCAATATTAGTTTCTTGTTTCTAGTTTTTCTATAAATTTAAAATAAAAGTTATGAATATGTATTTACAATAATAATTTTTCGTGGATAATGTTACCAGTTCATATAAAGAATTGTAGGATAATTTCCGTTCTTGAGTAAGTTTTAATTTGAGAAACTAGGATATAATAGAATAAGTGAAATTATTGAATATAAGTGAAATGTTTTGATATTTTAAGTGTGCTAGAAGGTGTAAGTGGGCAGAGGACAAAAGCTCCTAGAGGTGTTTTAATTGAGTTGATACATCGTTAAAAATATAAATGATGGCGTGTTAAGTCTGGAGAGGGTTCCCGGATGGATTGGAACGATAGCGCTGAGATGCGAGAGCTGCGATGCCTGGTTTCCCTATTAACGAAATTAAAATTGAGGGTGTAATTATGAAAAGGGGAAGGGGATGAAGTATGGAAGCGAGTCAGCTAGTGTTAAGTGCTCTCCAGACGTATGGTCCGGAATAGGGGATGAGGGAATGAGGTTGGTTCGTATGATGGAAAGATGAAGCGGTGGAAAGAGGATGAAGGGGTAAACGCACGGCAATGGGGTCGATGCACAACACTACGTATTCGCGTAGCGACCAACGAAACCCATGGAGAGATTTGTGTTCATAAAAGTTTGTCACACTCTACTTATGCAGAACACGCAACCTACTTATTATTAAGTTAGTAATTGATACGAGAGCGCACGTAAATCTAAACAACTTTCGTTTCGCAATTTTATTTATTTGGTTGGAGCAATTGAAAATGCGCGAAATACGGGAGACGTGTGCTTCGCGGAGAGGTGGAGAGATGCATCTCTCGAGGACCAGTCTCGAGTTGCACAAGAACAAAAAACAATATTTGCGGCCTCCGGGCAGAAGGCAGGATATTAATAGAATTATTAATATGCATCACAAATATCGTCATTAGTGGGCTCCGCTCCGCGATTAAACGACATATGTCATTAGAGTCATTATCATCTATCTGAGAACCGACAGATGCCACCACACCATGAGAACTAATCAAAACCTCGCGTGTTTAAACCTTTTTTACAAATATATATCATCCTGCCTCTCTTTTAATAGCAGTAGCACACTAATGCCGAGCATCTCACCCCGCATTACCAAGAGAAGAACAAGAAGTAAAAGCCATCGCGGAAAACAAAACTAAATTTATTAATTGTCGGTGCTCGCAGCGAACACGTCCTTGCTCAGTTTGTTCCTGAACGAGTAATTCGTGCTAAGCTCGGAGCAAGTGTTGAAGTTGTTCTTTTTATCAAAAATCGTCTCCAGGGCTGCGGCGACCACTCGAGGAACGGAGCCTTCCTTCGAAACAGCCACCTCTTCAGCTTTACTCGTCCTCCTCTCTCTGGCACAATTCCTAATTAAATCCTCTATCTTTATAACGTCCGACTCGAGTTTCCTTGCTGGAGGCCTCGGCTTCCTCTGCGCCTGGTTTCCTAAATTCTTTTGCGCTTGAACCTTGAGCGAGTTCAGCAACAGTTGCTTGTCGAGCTTATCGTCGTAATCTCCGGCCTGCCCACCTAAACTCTAACCCATTCTACAATTAAACCGGCATCAAAGGAAAACGGATTGTTACCATGAATTGTTGATTCTCTTCTTTGCTGCTGAGACGCTGCGACTCGTCGCTCTGGTGTTGTTTCACAAGATGCACCGGAATCTGACCTCGCATGAAATCGCTCGAATCGAAATTGGGATACTGGCAACATTTCGACACCAGGTCGATGCTGGTCTGCGTTTCGCGGTTATTTGTTTCATCTGGATAAGCCAGAAACGAATCGCTGATTATGGTCGTCGTCATCGTGGTGCTGGATTCCGCAAGGTTCTCGACAACGGACTTCAGAACGGAAATTGCGTTTTTCTTTTGAGGAAGATTCCGCTTTCTTCGATACTTCATCTCTTTAGTCATGTAGTTGCTCATCTTGTCGGCAGGACTGCTCCCAGCGAGTGCGATTGAAAAGATCGCGAAAAAAATGTTCCAGTAAGATGTCCATATGTATTCTTGGTACAGCAGTATCAAATACGAGTACATCAATAGGGTTCCGGTGCTCCAGAGGTACGAGTTCAATGATACACCCTTCGTGGTGAGTTGGTACACATTCCTTGCGAATATGAACGTCGCGGAAATCAAATGCGGATTAAAAATTACGCAACAGGTGTGCGGGTTGGCATTTGATCCGAGGAACCATCTCGTCAATAAGCTGATGACAAGCACGTTAACTGAAAGATGAGGAGAAGGCATAACAGGTATTTAGCAGTAGTTGAAGTAGTAGCAGCTCCTACTTACTGGCGATGAATATGCTCTGACAGGACCAAGAGCAGTACATTTCTATTGAACTGGAATTTGACTCGACTCGTGCTCGACCTCCAACAATTTTTATACAATATCTATATATACACAATTTATTTTTCTGACGTTCTGACAAGGGAGAGACGAAATGCCAGGATAATTTGATTGACTATCGTCCTTTTCTGTTTCGATTGTTGCAGGTGGTGGTGGGGGGAGTGGGAATGGCAAAGCAGTTGAGGGTTCATCAGCTGTTAGCTCTTTTCCTCCTATCGGCTGTCGGCGAATCGCGGGGGTGAGTTTCGGGTGGCGCAGGCGTCGCCGGCATCGCGACGCCGCCGACCGGCGCCTCCAGATCGATACCGGCGTTGTTGTCGTCGGGTTGCCAGCACGTCGCGACGTCGATTTCATCCTCGTCCTCCTCCTTCAACTTCTTCTCCGTGCATCGACGGCACAAGAGGATAAGCTCACACATGGAAAGGAGGAAGCCAGATCGGATCAATTCCTTCTTCAACTAAACAGAAGTAATTCACAAAACACACAGTGCGCGTTTCATCTCGCTCCTTCTTCCTTCACCTCCGCAATCTCCCGCGAAGCTATGCTACTAGGATTAAACATGCTTGGATTATCTACATCTCACTTTATTCACTGTAAGTTGCATTTGAATATTTTAATATTTATATTTCATAAACTTTACAAGATGAAACACATAAAACTTTGCTTAATCTCCCTGACTCCACGCATTAAATTCAGACCAAATAAAAATAATAATGCGAAAATCCTAAAACCGAACATTAATAACGCCATATCCGACGTCGATCTTTTTGTAAATGAATTTTAAGTAGCTGCAATAAATTATTAGAGTCGTAATCTTTTCAATCGGTCCGTCGGAAAGTAGTTCAACTTTTTAATTACATCATATATCACATAAAAAAATGGAAAAATTCCTCCCCTCATTTCATAGAGGCTTTCATTAAAGTTGATTGACTCAAAATAATGGGAAGCGCCACCTCTCGGACTGTAAACGCATGCATTTAAATTACTTCAAAAGCGCATTTGGGATGTGTAATATTCAATTACAATTCACTACATTATTACTCGCTCGTTGTTGGTTTGCTTTTTTTATAATTTTATTTTCGAGTTTTGCGCAATTTATACGGATTGTAGGTTTTGCAGAGGAATTGAAAGTAAAATGGTTTCGGTTTTGTCGAACAAACATTATTCAAAGTTGTGCGTGAGTGTTTGTATGGCTTATATTTTAGTAGGCGTGGTGTGTTGTGCCTTTGTTGAAAATTCTTAACGCGAATGAACACGTTTACAATAATTGCTATGCAAACTAAGCAATATAATCCAAAGGCAAAATAAAGCAAGCAAATTAAAAGGAGAAAATCGTAAGGAGCAAGCGAAATAACAGACTTCGGCAGAAAAGGATAGGACGAGAGCGAAACAACTGGAGGAGACGGAAAAAAGACGGAGACGGAGAAAATAATAATAAATGAGAGGCATATTCTGTATACATATTTAGTTGCAATGTGCAAAATAATTGACCCATATGCGAGAGAGCTGGCAATTTGCCAATAAACCGGTTCGTTCCGTTCATGAGAATGGATTTGCTCGGACTCGCATGTTTCTTTTCCAAAGACGAGAAATATGTAGAAACCATTAAGTTATGAAGGGGGGTGGGAAGGCTTTATGGAATGATGGAAAGAAGGAAGAGGTAATCGTTTTAAAGGAGATCTTTTGCCAATTAACTAATGCGAACGCTTCATTAAAATCTTCTGAATCCCAGAAGCTGGTCGAGTCCAGTTTACAACTTCATTTGAGGGAAATATGTCTTATTGGTGCGTACACACTGCAAAGCTTTTATGCTCAACAACTTTTGCTAAAACACACTGTGAATCTTGTATACTTTTTTTTTGGTATTTTTGTAACGATATTTGCAATCTATCCAAATCACCACGTCGTTGCAGACACTTGTTCGAAACCATTGCCAATTGACAACTAATTCATTTTGATGGCTGCAGATATTTGAAAGTACCAGGGTTTGAACCCGAGACCTCAAATTTTGACGTCGACTCAAGCCATTTTCGTATACTTGACAACTTTTAATGTTACAATGTACAATTCTATAAAACTAAGTCTTATTGATGCGAATCTTTTATACTCTACTTAACAACTTTTGCAGTAAATGTACAATAAACTGTGCCATTCGAGAAAAATAAGTCTTATTGCGTACACATTGTGAATTTTTTATAGTTAACAACTTTTGCAGCAGCAGTTTACATTAAAGTGTATCATTCAAGAAAAATATTCTTTATTGAAGCGTACAATCGGTGAATCTATTATACTTTAAAACTATTAACTTTACAATTATTAACATTTTTCAAGTTCTTACTAATATTTTTCTGAAACAAAAATTCAGTGTAAGAAATAATATTTTACTTAAAAGCTTTTAAAACTTTGCATGTTTTACATTCATTTCAAGGTAAAGAAACAATTAGTCTTTAAATAGAACCAATTAATAAATCGATATATTTTCATCACGCCTTTGCGTGTATTTCTTCAAGTTACATTGTTTGAAATACTTTATGAACATATTAGTAAAAAATGTTGAAATTTCTCAGAATTAGTTGACTATAGTTTTGAAACTATAAAACATATATTAAATGTAAAATTAATTATTTAACAGTTAGTTCAAATTTACTTTATATATGAAACGTACTATTTTATTTAACATATAAATTAAATATTATGTCAAATATTATGTCAACAAACCTACAAAAATCAATATTTCATTGCAATTACACATTTTGCGTAGTATCATTATTATATTTTTTTATAACCTTCATTTACTTATTTGTAATTAACTAAATTCTGGCAATAAATAGATATTGTTGACATAGCAAAAAAGGTAAAACATAAGACGAAAAGATTTCTCAAGGAAAACATTCTAAATATAATAATTTGTTATATAAAATAAATAATTTGTATACTAAAAACACATTAAAATAACAATTATTATATTTATTACAACAGTAATCATATGAACAAATTAAAACATAATCATATACTAATATAATAATACATTAAAATATATTGACTGTCGCAAAGGGTTATTGGCTATTGTCTTTAAGCCCACATAATGTTATTAATAGTATGTTTTATGAGTAAATGATTCATTGATTATTATGAAAGGCAATTTTTTTATTCTATTTTTTTAATATTTCCATATACCACTAGTAATTTAACATCAGCATTGTTAAATTGCTATTGTTTTATATTAAATATAAAGTAGGCTTACCAAATTATGCATATACCCAATTTAGTGATTTAAGGTGACTTAATTATGTATGTTATATTTAGTTACTTCTATAACGTTTTTTTTTTGTTAGTTAGTTGTGAGACTATGTAATAAGAGATTTATGTGTGGATGCAGTATAATAATATTTAGTTTCAGCTCAGTTATATATCTTGTTGAGATAAATGTCCATTCGAGCTTATCGTAGAAGCATACTGATTGCATTATGTCATCTGGTAAGGTCTATCGAGTGGAGGATCAATGAGATATATCGAGCATCGACCATCGAAATATCTCGCAAATTAGCGGTAATACAATTAGGGACATGGGCGAGTGCAGTTTGATTTAAGTCAGCTTAGATGAAGCGATGCGTGAAGGAATTCCTAAGTGGATTCGATGCGGAGCTGAAGACGAAGAACCAGAAGAGGAGAGTGGAGTGCTAAGTTCAGTGTGGAAACGGTGTCGCGATTTCCGCGTGTTTACTTGGTTTGGTATTACGGAATTAGCGCGAGTCATGCGTAATGAGCAAGGAAATATTGAGCGTGATCAATGCGTAATTTGCAGAGTCAGGATCGCGGAACGTGGGCGGCCCTAATCCTAATAATCCCCGTGTTACGTATGTATGAACGGTGAGATACACAGAGAGCGAGTCGAGAAAAACGATCCGAGGTGCTCCATACCTAGGGAAGGTAGGAAGGGTCACTCAACCTAAATGCCTCCGCGCTTACGTTGAGATCTCCGTGTCCCTCCAGTCTCTGCTCCACCTAACTTGGCGAATTCAATTAAGGTCCGGAATTAATTAGACCCACTCCCGGTGGGAGCAACTTGCAGAAAGTTGCCAAAGAGTATCACCTTTAACTTATTTTTTTTTTTCTGTAGTTTGCTTGTTTGTTTCCACCTATCCGCTCTGTCCTCTTATTTCTGATGGAAAAGCTTACTCGAACTACATGCACGAAGGTGTTCCTTATTAAATTTAATTACATTGACTCGTCTAAAATATGTATTTTCTGCAGACAACGCAAACAAATTATTTAGAATTTACTGAAATTCGATTTGTAGCAATTCTCACACCTTAATGCTCACACCTATTCAATTCTAAACAATAAATATATGATTCTATTCAACAATCTGAGTCTATTCTTTAAAGCAGTCATTACTTGCCAAGTAACTTTACAAGCATTTGTATTATTTATTATGTAGATAATTCAATGAAATAATTAATCGTGATCAGTTTTACAACAGTGTAAATTAATTAGCGATTTATTAACAATAACTGTGTTATGTTAATTTTTCAATACAATAAGCATATTTAAGTCAATGCATTTATCATATTCAAAATTTATTATTAATATAATCATTATGCATGGAATAATAATAGGAAATTATAACAAATCGAACCTACGCAATGCGTACAACAGTGTTTAATTTCCTATTTTGGTTACGCAATAATCCGTATTTCCTATTAACAAAGTGATATTAAATTTATAATTTTTTATTATTATTAACACAAATATCATTATTATTTCGGTATATTTTGCAAATACATATTTGCTAATAAATATATTCCATAAAAGTTAGTTTAAGAAATAGTTGATTAAATGTAACTATTTTTATTTATTTTTAGTAGAAACACAAATATCTTAAAATAAAAATTAATGCCATAAATAAAAATCTTATGTTTAATTTATATTTGAACCCACGTATGATTCTGATTGTTGTAATTTCAATTAGGAAATTGAATTAACATAGTTACTATTATGTTAGTGTATGTAGAAAACACGGAAATATATCGAGGAAACTGATTAATTATTCTCGAATCAACATTAATCATATTTCTGTGTAAAAAATACGTCAGCTATTATGTTGTGCATGTTTAACAATGTATGCAAATGCTTACCAGATGGGCCCTACCTTTACAATCAAGATAACAGTTTACATAAATCCATTTGTAGACAATGACATTTTTCAGAGACCGAAAATTAACTATGTGAAATTATTCCGTAATAGTTGAGTTTGGTTACGGATGTGAAACGTTTTCTTGAGAGCGATTTTATGGATGTGCAGATATTCGAAAAGGTCGAAAGGCGACCTCCGTGAAACTATAAAACTGTCGTATAATGTACCATTTACTTATATAATACTATCATAGTCCATTAACTTATACGATACTATAAATTGTAGATGTTTGACTGTCTTCTAGCTTCGAATTTATTGCTGATTCTTTTTCTGGTAGAAGGCGTGAAATGCTTGTAAATTTGATTATAGTAAATTTCAAAAACCCGGATAATTTCTGTTGCTCGTTTCTTCCAAAATGGAATAAAATAGATCAACGTTTCCAAAAGTGACAAGAATTTGAATGTATATTTTTCAGATTTAGCTATAGTTATAGTCACTTGTCTCAGTTCGATTTCCAGATGAAACACAGGGTATTGTGGTCTTTTTCAGGGCATTTTTCAGTGCTTCTGAACTGAGGCCATTGATTCCTAATAAAAATAGTCTTCAAGAGTTTAGTTGTCAATGGGCAACTGTTCTAAACAAGTGTCTGCAACATCGTGGTGATTTATTGAATATCCGAATAGACAGATTGTAAATATCGTTGCAAAAAGATGCACAAAAACATATAATTTAATTATTTGAAAACTTTTTGATGCTTTTTTAACTACATTCTAATACTGCACAATATTGATATAATTTATTTGTAATAGTACAATTCAGTAGCTTTTGTCAGATATTATTTTAAGTGTAACTAATCATATATGAAATAGTAAACTATATGTTTAGATTAGAATTTTGGAAGCCTTTTTGCAGAACATTACACATTAGTATTAGAAATTCGTTTAAATAAAAAGTAATATTAATATTTTTGGTCGGAAAGACCAATATTTTTTATCAGTAGCCTTTTTGGGCAGATTTAGCAGTTGTTTTCTTTTTTGGTTTTGTTAGAATTTTATTGTATTAATATATAATGTAAATTTTTCTGTCTGTAACTATTAAAATAAATCTTATTATTGATTTTATGGTAAGACGAAAACAAGAAATACAAAGACAAAATAAAATTAATTCTAAATGACCATGGTCTAAAAAGGTATAATTAAAGGTATATATTTATGACATTTAAATTAAAATAACTGTCAACTAAATGTTTTGTGCACATCTGTCAGAATTAAGTTGTAAATACTGAAATTTCGCATGTCGTTTGTATTAAGGATACGGTATTAGATAAATGAAGAGGATTGTAGTTCATTGATTAATGTAGTTGTACCGAAACTATGTAAGCAACAATATGTCTCGTTAATTATTGGGAAGATAGATAAGTATAAGTCTAGTGTATCCGAAGATATATAATTGTCATCGTTATGAGAATATCAAAGGGCGTAGTAACAGTCGAGTGCTCGGTAATTTCTGTAAATAATGTAGGTTGCGTGGGTTACGTTTGGTCAAGTAATTGCAGATTCCAAGGGGTGTAATTGTTATCAACGTAGTCGGATCTTGCGACTTTTTTTCATCTCTCCTCCTTTTTCTCTTCGTTTTTTTTTTCGCCATCCGATGGCCGGGAGGCTGCAAGTTGGAGAGAGATAGAAGTATCTTTCCCCTATTGATCACATCACAGGCGTCTGTTCTGTTGCCAGGCAACCTCCGGACCCGGACCGTCTGTCTCCCTCCTCCGCCCGTGCACTTTTTGCTCTCTTCCCTCTCATTCCCACACACACACACTCAAACACCCATACTTGCAGAGTATACATACGTGCAGAGTACACCCACCCATGCTCTCACTTGTACACGATCTCGCCCTTTCCGTTCCCATAAACACCCCCCACGGCGTCGCGACGCCGCCACCGCTGCTGCCGCTGCAAATTCCAACGTTAAGAAAAGGGACACAGCGTGTTCTTGGGCGAGTCCAATACACGCACATTCCCAGCCGTGCGGTTCAATTTATCACGTCCTAAAGTCTTAATTATAATCGCGATCTGTAAACGGAGCTGGAAAATAATAAAGTATCAATTAATCTTTCCTCCCCGACTTCTCTCCCGTTCTCAACCATCACCCTCGGATCGCCTTACCCCGCTCGCATCGCTCTCTCTCTCTGTCTTTTATTTATTTGATTTCTTCTGGTTGTTACTTCGGAAGGATTGAATCCTTCGTCGTCTTCGTTTTCTTTCTTTGCGTTGATGTTGTGTGTGTGTCTTCTGCGGGTATCGCGATTGCAGCGCGGAGCGTTTTATGGCTCATCTGATAACGGCTAGTGTGGAAAATGGCTCATTTCGGGATATCTTTATTACCTCATGGAAGTGCGCTGCAACGCCGCCCGATAATTATCTGCTTATAATAAAATATCCTGCCGTCTCGATTTCACCTTAATTCCACCAACAATACCGACTGTGCTTGGCTTTGATCCCGTGCTGCAATTAAACGGAAGTACTTCGGATTTCATGATTATTGGACATTCGATTGGGTTGGGGCCTCTTGATGGATAACAATCAATGCCACCACCAGAAATGCCTTTCGCAGCGCATCATGTGAAATATGTGCACTTAATATGCAGATTCACTTCCTTCTACTAACATTAGGTTTATTATTATCGTTGCCATTTCATTACTATACACTGTAATAGGTTTACAAAAAAGTACACCAAATAGTTATTTTTTTTGGTAGTTCATTTTCAATTTACAATCAAACTGTTGTGTTCAGGGGATGGAATTCTGGACACCGTGGAATAATGTCTGGTGTTGTCGTTGTGGAGTCTTAGTAGTTTGAATTAAGTAAAGTCAATTGGCTTTATAATAACTTTAGTAGGTGAGTCTTATCGAAGACTTAGTTATTCGTTGAGGTTTCTACTGAGACTTAGTTATTCTTTGGATGTTCTACTGAGACTAATTCTAAATACATAATCTACTTACGAAGTTAATTATTATTAATCAAGGGGTGGGAGTTGCGATTGGGAGTAGAGCTTTGTTTATATTTGATGATTAAGCGTTCCCATGGAATTCGGCTTGGGTGGTTTGTTTACAATACGACCGGCCCGAATTTCTTGCAATTGTTTATATGAAGAAGTGCATCGATTAGGAATCTTCGAATCAATCCCTTGGCGCTTATATATTTGTTTATATAAAAAGACTTGGAGACTAAGACACTTGATATGCGTCTACGTGAGAAACTCTTTGTGAGATCTCTTATACATTGATTGTTTATACAATATAATAACAATAATAACGGTTGGACACAACAAAACTTTTAACAATTCATTTTTGTTCAATGTAGTAATATCTTACTAATTAGAAATGTGTTATTCATAGTAATTCAATGTTAATTAAATTTTAACAGAAAAGGTATTCAAACAAGATTATAATAATGTTTCAGTAAAATAATTTTGTTAATTTATAACTGATTGTTTGGCAACACTTATATTTGTTAATAATTTGATAC
This sequence comes from Nicrophorus orbicollis, assembly GCA_018845635.1. Classification (NCBI taxonomy): domain Eukaryota; kingdom Metazoa; phylum Arthropoda; class Insecta; order Coleoptera; family Silphidae; genus Nicrophorus; species Nicrophorus orbicollis. The sequence continues at coordinate 403,332 of JAFMTC010000277.1, forward strand.
AGTAAATATTCATTAATCTAGAAAATTACTTTTTTATTTAATTAAATTACAGCAAATTTGCTACATATGAAGTAGTAATATAAATATGGATGTAATTTAGTGAACGTATGAGTGAAATTACTTTCGATGTTCTAGGAAATATGCAATTAGGTGTGATTCTCACACATTTAATGAGGAGTAATAAGAAAGTACTAATAAGCGTATTTGCTATATTTCTTGAACTTATGGGAAAGTTCTGAGGTATTGTGTTCATCGCAAATAGAGGAAAGTGATTATTGCATTGAATATACACGATTAAAACATTTCAATTTTATTAAAAAATAATTTACAAAAGCCTTGTAAATGTTAATAAGGTAGTTATTCAATACACTTTACTTGTAAATGAATGAACACTTTATAAAGTATATTGTTTATAAACTAAAATACGGTAAACAGTTAACATTTAAAGAAATTTGGCTTTGCAGTAATTCCGTTTAGAAAAACTCTTTGTCAGTTTGTTCCAAATTAGAGTCTATAAATAAATGGTAATAATGATATATGATGATTTAGTTATACCTTCTTTTGGTCAATGCTACATTGTTTAATAACTCAATTGATAATTATTGTCCACATCAATGAGTGTAAACTTTAACTAATAATTTAATTATATTTGTATAATCTTAGAACCTTAAGATCCCAAACTGCTACGTTTATAATTAAGTTATAATCCCTCTAATTCCCGTTTTAGTTAGAGTTGTCTATATCAGAGTTTCTCAGCCTTTTAGCCACATGACTCTACCTAGATGTAACCTACCTATATATACTGAAAGCTGATATCTTGTGCTAAAGATGACAGCTGTAATTTCGCAGCAGTTTTAAAATTGAACGTGACCCATACCCATCATATGTCCATTGGGAATCCAAACAATCCGCATTGCGAAATTTTGTAATGCGATGCAATAATATGTTTGAATGAGTATATGGATGTTAAATTAACTATTACAATATAAACTAATCAATAAATAATTAGATAATTATAATATATTTATAATATATTATTACCACCTGTAAACGGTAATTTCATTTCTCAAGTGTATTATTGCAGTAAATAACTTTAGCATTAAATTGTAATTTACTTCTGGCTTATTTTACATGCTTAAAAATACTGTATAGAATATTGAATATATAGTACGTCAAAGACGACGTTGAATTAGACCCATTTCAATTGGAATTTTTCTTCCGGAAGTAATGCAGCATCATCATCAATCTCCACGGTGAAAAGATACACAGCAGATGGTTTACTTAGCCTCCATGTTGTTGTCTTTGTATGTGCTGTGTCAACATAATTCACCCTTCCGGCGATTCTAAGGTGTCTGATAAGCTTATACATGAAACATAAAGCACTTTCATGATAATAATAACTACTTCTTATAATATTTCCAACGTACTCATTTGCATTTTACATTCAAGTTTCCAACCGCTTACTTCTTGTATTACTTTCAAATTTTATGTACATCATATTCTTTAATATTATCAGGATTATCTTAAATAATGAAGACATAAGTTTGTTATAAAATATTTACAATTTAATTATTTTTTTTGGAAAGTATCTCATTTAGTTATTTAATCATCTTGCGAAGAAAGATTGTGGTGGCAACACGGAATTTCCGTATTCCAAGTACTCTTTCTAGGACATTTGGACACATGTAATACTGTCTAGACGCAGAGCGTATTCCATTATCTGATTTATCGCTTCAATAAGTTTCAACAATTTCCTAGTAAGATTAAGACAACTAATATGAATATAATTTAATGCTAATGGTAATATTATAGACATAAACAATGCCACGTCCTACTAATTGTTATTATGTTTCAAGACAATAGCCATTACGAAATACATATACAATAACGCATATATATTTTTTGTTATTTTATCATAATTCATGAAACTATACTAACAGAGACTTTGAAAGTATTAGTTAACTTAATTTATCGAATATGTGATTTACAATAAAGAAACGATAATCATTTAGAAATATGTATAATAAATATGTTTTGTTATTTATAATTCACAACTTTATAAGTATTTATGTAATTACAGTAATTATGAAAATCGTAACAGGATATATAATATAATCTGTCTTAAATAAATCATTATAGTCAAGAGAATATTGCAACACCCTGCATAGTGCGGCCTGGATCAATCCGGAATCACTGTTTGGTTTGAAACTTTTCTAAAATACCAGTAAATTACATATTTTTTTGTATTTATCTTCCTTTTTCTATCACCCTTTGTCCCTTTTTGCATTTTATTGATATGCGATTTTAAAGTTCTCAAATAGTCCGGAAATATTGGCACTATGCGAGGTATTGTATCATTATTGTCTGATAATAACGATTAGTCTACAGACTTTAATTTTATGTAATAAGAATTTAATTTTTGTTTTAACATATTTTTCTTTACATATTTTTGTAATTATTTACGTAATTACACTAACTGAAGTTGTAGTACTTGATTAATCATAATGAATGTCAATAGTCATTATACAAAAATTCAATAAAAATTTGTAATTTTTTATAATTTATGTAAGTGTACTAATTGTAATTATCAAATTTTTAGTATAATTTCGACTCACGACTTACTTTTAATGAAAAGCAAACAATTTACTCGAAAAGCCGTTTGTTTGCACTTTTCTTTAGAGTTTTACTTTTTTTTTCTTAGCACAAGCGTTAATCTGCGTCCACATCTTGAACAAACTGTTTCTTCTTTATAAATTTGCCTTTAATTAAATCTCTTAGATTTGTTTAATTACATCCAAGTCTCGAGAAGGATTTACCGAGATACTTTAAGCATGAAATACGATACAATTAAAAAGCTAGTTTTACTAGTTTTAATTCTATGTTTTATAGTATTTTTTTATATTTATTTGTAAGTTATTTAATTAACTACTATATTATATATTTTTTATTATTTTGAATTAAACTATATGTTATTTATAAGTTGATTCGAATAATTTTCAAGATTTTTATATTTAATTAAAAAAATAATTATTTATAAGTAAATTAGAACCTAATTAGCAAATATTACATTTGTATTTTTTGGCTTTAATATTGACACTTCATTTAAGTTTTAAAAAGTGATGAGATTATAATAAATATTTTAAGATTTGAGCAAATTCCTTCGAATGTTCTAAAACTGGATTTTAAAAACAGACAAACCTTCATTATATAATGTAATGCCTTATATTGAAGACTTTCTACTAAATTTGATCTTATTAAATATTTTGAGAAAGTGAAAGTGTCGGTTTCTGAAATAAATATTTAGGTAAAAAATGTATTAGTTCATTTCGAGTGATTTATTGAAATTTATATAATTGCAATAAAATAAGGAAATTTCCAAACAGAAAATAGCATCTAATTTAATAAATTATGTACAAAATTGCTTTATTTAGATCAATTTGTGAAATGTATATAAATAAATATTCTACTTCTATTTATAATGAAAAATCTCGGTTTCCGAACAGAAAGAATAGAATTCAATGTAATTATGTATTTACAACATGTATTGTTCCATTTTCAAACAAAGTGCTGTGGAAAGACTTCGGTTTCTGCTACATTTAATTTCATCGAATATTCACAATCTAATTATCCGACAAAAACCCTTTGAATTTACGGTGTATCTTTTTGTACATTTTCCAAATCAAATTCACTGAATGATGAAAAAAATGGAAAAATAATAATGAAACAAAAAAAAACTCTTGAAACTCTTGAACCAAAATCTAAATTTAATTTCATCGAATATTCACAATCTAATTATCCGACAGAAACCCTTTGAATTTACGGTGTATCTTTTCGTACATTTTCCAAATCAAATTCACTGAATGAATGAAAAAATGGAAAAATAATAATGAAACAAAAAAAAACGTGAAACTCTTGAACCAAAATCAGTTGGAAATAGTCTAATGCAATTTATTTCGCCTGCCGTCGGGCGCAGATTCGATTTTACGCAAATTTATGCGCGAGGCTTATCTAATTTACATAAAGGGCTCAAGAGATTTATATATTCATTTTTCATCCTCGATGAAATATTATTATTCCATCTCGCGTGCGCGAGCCAAAGAGAAGGAAAAAAACAAGGAAAAAAGATTGAAAAAGAGTAGAGAGTGAGTGAGTGAGTGAGTGAAAACGACGAGAAATGATAGAGAACGAAGCGACGTCTATTCATCAATTTCATTACGTAAATCCACTTACTTCGCCTCTATGAATCCATTAATAGAATCGCAGCCAACCCCCTTTTCCTTAATGATATTGAGAGATGAGCATCTCTGTGTGTGTACTATATATTATATAAATAGGAAATTTCGTCGTCGTCGTGAATATTTCGAGCGAGGACAGATTTGAAATCTCAATTTGTGATTTCTTATTAAGATGTAAATTAATATGCAGATTCGATGATTCTTTAATAATAATAAATAATCTCATAATTAAAGCTTCGATATTTTTGCATAATTACTAATCTATTAGCGTCAAGGTTATAAAGCACGTAGTTTATAATCATTGCAATTTGTATATTATTTATTTATTCTTATACAAACTTACATTTTCAATCAATGAATAACATATAAAATTGGTGCACATCTTGATTCTATAGAAGATTCAATAAAAATCTGCCACAAAATATCACTGAAAATAACATCTTATTTGTAATATGTAATTTAGTATTTGAGAAATGATGTTTTAAAAGAAATATTTAATGTTTATTGAAAATCTTGTAGAGAAATATCTAAATATACAGAATTGTAATTTCATACTTTAAAGTATTATGTTTTTTTTGTAATTAAAGTTGATTCGGTTTTCTAAAATCTTTTAAAATTATGTTATGAATAACGTTATTGTTTTATGAACTTCCAACCATTAGATTCTTCAGAAAACCGTTAATAATGCATGATTAAAAATGAATAATCTTTTGAATGATGATGTTAATGAAAACATATGACAAAATGCGGATAGAGTTTTAGTTTTATGCGGAAAGTTGGAGACGTTGTGAATCGTAGTGTATGGAGGATGTGTGTGTGTGTGTGCATCGAAATGCATGTCCGCAACTGTAAATCTATCAAATTGCACTGCATATGAAAATAATAACTCCGTTTCCCGAGTTCCGAGAAACTTTATATGAAACGTGCACGAGTTCTGAATACAATGCAACAAATATGAGAAAACTGCCATATTTCTGCACGTTACAATCTTATTATTATTATTTTTTGCATGTGGGTTGCACATATTAATGCAACGTCGCATGCGTTTCGGTTTACAAATATTTTTCTGTGTTTTTTATAATCAAAACTCGCTGATTCGTGAAAAGTCTGTCCAAAACTAATTTTTAATTGGTATTTATAAAAATTTTGCTATTAATACAGTTTTTACTTTACGAAATTCTAGCTTAACGAATCCTACGATCCGTTAATGAGTTGCCTTTTTTGCATTCACTTTAGTTTCAATGTATGTTGATTTACAGTTTTTGTGTAGTATGGTTCTAAATTAATGAAAAAAACACGTTATGAAATAATTATTGCAACATATTTCTATGAATTATTTACTTTAATCGTTCAATATTATGCAATTACGGCCTATTCTGCTAAATTTAGATAATTATTAAGGTAAATTATATTTTCGATCATTACAATTCTAGAAAAGAAGTTTAAAATCATCTATTAAAATTGGTATAGTTGAATATATGTTTATGATAGATAATTAAGAAAAAAGTCGAAAGTAGGCTCTAATCGTTCCATCAAATTAAATTAACGGAAAGTTGTGAGGTATAGATTCCGGGTCATTGATGACCATCAACTTGAAATCTTCTGACCACATTTATAAAACCATTAATGTAGTTGCGGTTGAGAGGTCAGTAAACTTAAACATTCAATTAATCCTTTAAAAAGATCTTTCAATACAATCGTATATGCAAATACAATCCTAGAAATAGTTTTGACAATAGTAGATCATTTGAGTTATGATTAGTTCAAAAAGGAGGAGTTTTTGAAAAATCGTTTGAGATTTTCATTTGTTTGAGAAAAAAGGCGAGAAAAGTTGAATTTTGATGGGAAGCGCAAATATTTGAATTTGCCGCTATACGGCCTCTCTTTATACGGCATTTCGATATAACGGCCCTCTTCAATTAAGACACGTTTTCGATTTACGGCCTAAAATGTTTCGCTATATCGGCAAAAAAAACTATATGTTGCCAATCTTGCGCAAGCGCAATAATTGATTCCTTATACGGTTTTTCGCTTTGCGGCCAAGTTTCGTGGAACGTATCTAGGCCGTAAAGCGAGGTATGGGTGTATTTCAGAAAATCTTAATTATCAGAAAGATATAATTTTATGTTTCAAACAGAAATTATCTCCCATACAAAAACTAAACTCATTAACTAATTACTTAAATTTAAAAAAAAACAGGAAAGAACAGTAAGTCTTACTATATTCTATAAATAGTAAGACTTTAACTATAGCAAAACTTGTAAAATTATTATATTGTTATATTTATCATTAAGAATAAACTAAACACAAATTTATTTTAATAAAACTAAAGAAACAACAAAAGGAAATATAAAAAAACATTAGTTTCTACTATTTATAATATAAATGTGTAAATATTTAATATCCAAATTGTACAGGTATTACATACAAAAAAGTGACCGCGTTTTACCGTTCGATTTGTTACGTAAATCTGTAATCAAAGTAATGAAGGTCCTTCAACTCATTTTTTTTTTGGTAAGAATACATCTATCTTGTAAAACTGTTTCTTTTTTGTATATCGAAAAGGATTCTGATGTTGCAACAAAGACCATTAAAATTACTGCTAAGGATGATTAATTACGAAATCTGAATACTTGCACGCTCGACAGAGAAAAATAATTACTTAATCAGATTTTAAACTCGTGTGTTACATGCTCTTTTTTGTAACTTCTTAATTAGTTAATATTACTAATTGAGGATGTTTATTACAAGTTTTTCTATAAATACTGAAAAACTACGATGAATGTAATAAGTAAATTGTTAAGTAAATATTAGTTCATGAAACTATTTCTAGTTATGGAGTAAAAATAATTATCTAAATTATGTAATATGTAGTTTGTTTCATAATAAATAGTTTGAAAATATGTTGATACTACAAGTGGGGGGAACACCTAGGTAATTAATTGTTTTTTTTCAGTGCGTCTTTTTGTAACTATATTTACAATCTATCCATTCGGATATTCAGTAAATCACTAAGTCGTTGTTACAGATTATTATTATTTAGAATGGTTGCCCATGACAACTAATCTCTTGAAGACTGTTTTTGGGAATCAATGGCCTTAGTTCAGAAGCATTGAAAAATGCCCTTAAAGAGACCATAAAATCATGTGGTGTTTCTGAAACTAGAACCTAGTTCCTTTAGGAAGTGGATCAACGATCGAACGAATCAAATAGATTTATTTATTTTAATTATAATTTGGTTATTCTGTGATCAGTTCTCATTACTATTATATTTTTCAATAATCCTGAGGAAGCATCTCTCTTAAGATGTTATACGTATCACAAGTACTTTCCTAAGTTGTCAAATGTGACTTGACAAATTTCAAATAATGGGTTTGCCCTAATCACCTCTTAATTGGTGTCATGTTGTTCCATTATACTGTTCGCTTCGAGAGGTATGATTTGATCAATCCCAGTTTGATTGAATGCGAAGATACGAGTTCCAGTTAGCTAACTGGACGATAAAAACCGAGCAATTTATGTGTCTCATGATGGAATTTAAATTGTTTATTATATCCACAATTTTCTCCACTTCTTCGGCCAAAGAAACGTCAACATCCCGTCTACCTCCATTCTCCTTCGACGTCGTCGCCTTGAGGCGGAGGTGGCGGCATTGCATACAGTTCTTCTTCGTCCTTCTGCATCTCCTCCGGCCGACGTTGCGTGGCGGAATGCGGCGTTACGTAACGCGACGCATCATCTTCGATCTCCGATTGACGGGCTGTGCTTGTGTTGCGCAACGCACGCAAAGACAGCCGAAAGACGACTCTTCTCCGGAATAATAAATGACTTTGGACTTTCGGAACGCACGTCCATCCATCCAAGCACACTCTCCTCCGCCCAAACTAAGTGAAAGTACTCGTAAGACCTGAATGCATACATTCACATTATATATACGTATACACACACACAACAACTGAAGAACACAACCGAATTGCAGCGCTCCGTGATTGCCCTGGGCTCGCCTTGCGGAATCATTTTACTAATTAGCTTCGTGCAACGTAATTGCATGCAATAAAAGGTGCTCGTTTTTAACACTTTCAGCATGGGAATTCGGATCGAAGACCAGTTTCGTTTTAGTACGAGACACAATGGCTATTTATTAAGAGCGAATCTTATTTAATTTCTCCTATACAAAAAAGTTCTAAATACACTGTTTCAAAATAATTGACGAAAATAACATGTTCAAATTAATTAATCTTTCATTACTAACACAAGATGAAATTATACAATATATATTATATCACAATTCGAATTGCCAAACGCTTCAGAATTTCATCTAGTGGTATCGTTTATTCAAATTGTTTATTATATAACTGTCAATTTGACAGTTAAAAATAGTCCGTTTGAAAAGTCAGTTTTCGTGCGTTCGTAATTGGTTGTGTTTGGTGCGGTTGTAAATAAAAACGATAAAACAAAAGATGGAATTTCTTGCAGATGTAATAACTGCGTTTGGTTACCAACACTCTTACGGAATTGCATACCTAACTATTTGCGATGCGCTCAGCAATAAGTGTTTATTAATTTGCTCTTCGAGAGGCAATCACTTAAAACTCTGAAGCAGATCTACAGTTACATTATTTTGAGGCAATAGGTCAGTGTGTATCTTTCTGTATAGTTAAACTTTACTGGTATATTATTCAATAATTATACATAATTATCTCAGTACCAATATCATCTATTATTTATTCATTTTTATATAGGGTTGCCAAATTTCTTGGCAGTCTAATTGCTTTCAAGAATGTCCTGAAAGTCCAAGCTGGAATACTGGGACTTGAATCTTGGTATAAATGGCAACCCCGTTTTATGTGCAGGTGATCATTTAGAAGATTTTCATTTGTTTTCTGAGAAACCTTTTTTCAATATAAATGGAGGAATAAGTGTATTTTTTGCCTTTCAATACTTTTGTTTCATTTATATTCATTTTTTTCTTTTATAAAGCCATCTAACTACAATAAAAAGGGAATAATTTATACATGCAGTTCAAATTAATATGCTCTTTGAAAAACAAAATTATAGAAAGGAATTTTGCGTTATTCTTTTAATACTTTTCGATTTACACATTTTCTTCAGCAACTTATTTACCTGTAAATCGGGGACAAGTTTATTCGTAATGTTGATTTAAATTCAATTATTGTAATATCTTCTAATATAATTATAGTCAATATATGATATAAAACAATACAAGACTACATTGATTAAAATAATTATAAATAAATAAACATAGTGGCAAGAAAACTATGATCGTTAGTTAAAACCATAAAAAGTAGCTTTCTGAAAGTAGTCATTAAATGCGAAGCAGCGGCATTATCAAATAGTAAGTAAAACGAAGAGTTCGAATAGTTGTTGCACCATAATTTGCGATTGCTTTGCGCTAATTCCAGTGTTAATCGGACAATTTCATTATTACTTAATTCACTAAAATATGTATAAACAATTAATTGTAGACCATTGTTTTTCTTTCTTAATCAAAATAACATTAATGGATTAATTAACAGAAAAGTACAATTAATAGTTACGTACAATGATAAAATTAAGTTTAATGTAAAATCTCCAAACCAAGTAATATTGTATACCCTTACTATGTGTAATGCAATTCGAGCTTTTGAACTTTGCAAACTTCCCAAATGGGAAACCATTTCCTTTCACGTTTAATGCAGTTTCAGAAGTGCATACTTTAACGTATGTTTTTCCTAATACAATCACGGATAACGAAGTTTCTTAAGGCAATCATCTTAATTACTTTTGTTCACACATTTTCTTAAGAAAAAAAAAAACTGTATATGTGAATCGTTTAATTAATTAGAAAATAAATAAATTTTAATTAATTGAATAAATTTTTTGTTAATCGTTTAATGTTCTAGTAAAAGTTCGGATTTATTTATAATAATTCAATAGCCTTTATTTTCATTTATTTTAAAACAGATTACATAGTTCATTTTATCTCAAATTCAAATTGTATCTGAATTTTAATAGACTGCATCATAGTTTGAAATAAATACAATTTTTGATTAGACTAGTTTCAATTAGTGACGAGATTATACAACAATCACAACATATTACTCATTAGAATAACTAAATCTCAACATGAATCAAATTATTACGATGACAAAGTGAAAAATGTAAACTACAATGTATGAACTCGTTATAAAACCTATTAAAATGTAGGATAAAAGTATTGGGAACAACGAGCAAAGCGTACAAAATTATCCAATTTTGCTTCTGAAAGAGTACTGAAGCGATTCAAATTAGTCAATCCAATTGCGAACACGTAACACGAGTATATTATAAAGAAAAATAGGACGATGTTATAAAAATAATCCGTAAGATAATCTAAAAAAAAAATAATTATAATAACTGAAAAACATACAATTTAATTAAATACTATTATAGATATATAAACATCACCTTAATATGGTAAAATGTTGACTGATTCCGGATAAATGAATATATTTGTGTTTCTTTAACGACATTAAGTTAATTAATGAAATAAAGGAAGTTTCGTTGTGATCAAAACAGGAAAAGGAAAATACTTAAAGGTCTTAATTAATTTCAGCTTTCTTTATGATCCGCAACTTCGCTACGCCTCGAGCAAAATACGAAATTAAAAGAAACAACGGCAACAACAACAAAAAAAATGAATCCTCATCCCCCCTGGGGTTTATTTTGCTCGATAAACTAAGAAGTTTTTTTGCTTGACGTGCTCCGCAGGACGAGGAGGAGAGTGAGGAGGGTTGGACCTGAGCGAAGTTGCAGTTTTGGTCCTGCGGGAATCCTTGGCCGGGTTCAACGTCCGGAATCCGGGACGCGCTGCCGCAATTTCGGGGGCGTCGGCACCTCTCACTCTCCCCCCAAAAAGTCAACCCGATCGCATCCCACCCAACAAGGAGGGCCAATAAATATTTAAATCATCGCCGCTTCATGTTTTCCTTAAAATCTAGAATTGTGGAATTCCTTGTTTATTTTTATCGCCTTTTCAGTGTGAGAATGAGATTGCGTCCTTTTTGTGTGGCTGCTGGAAAATGCACATCGATTAAGTAAGAGTGACTAGACCAGACGGCAACTACTACCAGCAAGAGGCTAGTTTAGTTGGCCGGTGGGTGTAGGCAAGTGCGGTCAGTTGGTGACCTTTTTTTTTGGTTACACCTTTGTAGGTGTCCGTTCGAGTGTTTCAATTTGTGAACAATTTTCGGATTACTATCAGTTTAAACGTTACCTTTCTTAAGTAAGAATTACATCTTATTTTGTTTATCAAATAATAATAATGATTGCAACAGTCATTATTATATTATAATAATTGTAATTAAACAAATATAAAAACAACAGTTACCATTATTAAAAAGGGCTATTGAAATTTGCAAATTAAACAATGCATGGAACAATTATGGACTTATTTAGACTTATGTTTAATTATTTCTGAAAAGTTTATAAAATATTGTATAATACATTATCCTTTTTAGAATAATGAGACATTATTACAGAAAGCAACTAATTATGATGTTTACCACTTCAAACGCAAATAAACTATGTGAATTTGTATGAAATAAAAGATCTAAACAACATTTTTCGATTTTGCTCGATTTTTTTAATAATCTAACTTCTTTCTATACTTTGGTTTATAAATGTTTATACGATATTATAAATAATAATTAAATAATTCATCTTTTTGTTAATATTTAATCTTATAAAATACTCGAATATATTACAAGAATGATAAAACCTAAAAAATAAATTGTTACAAAGTGCTCTTAACTGTAGGTCTTTCTGTCGGTCTTCTTAAGTAATAGAACGTATTGTATAACAATATTGTTAAAATACTAATGATAGTTTTCTCAATATTCGGTTTTAATTTAGCAACTACTTTTGAGAGGTAATGATTGGATGTATTCACTGAGCAGACATGAAGAAAATTGAAGAGAAGTGAGCACGATATGAAGAAACCAACCCATTCTTCTTGCTCATCCACATTGTTGTCGTTTAATTTTAGAAATTAAACGAGATTGTATAACAACATCGGCGGGTTCTTCTAATCGTTGCGAATGCGAATGGGGCCTTTTGTGTTTGTTTATTACTTATTATTTTTTCCTCCGTTTTCCTCCTGCTTGCATAACGGCTGCTTTGAACGGAGCCAGAGCGAAGGAAAGTGTGAGAGTGCACTGTTAGATAACTAATGTTCCTCACCATGTTTGTAAATAGCGAGAGAACGATGTTTTTTTTGTTATATCTATTTTCCGAATGAAGGCGAACTATGGACACGTAATTCCAATTTAAAGTTTCCGGGGATTTCACGCCCGGATTCCGGTCTGTTTATTAGTTCTTCATTTGTCGCTTTTGCCGGATTTAAGGAGGATTTATTTACGATTGGGGTTTTAGTATCTTCTCGTTTTCACGAAGTTTTCACAATGATAAGTCTGAAAAGTTTTAATATTATTTTGTATGTATCTAAATAGCTTCGAGAATTAACTTTTATTTTCTTCTGGTGCTTGGTATTCCACTTGGAAAGATTTATGATTTAGTGTATTTAATGGGTGTTCATTTATAGTTGAGTTGGGCGTAAACTGTAAGATAGGTTAATAATTACATAAAAGATTTTAAGATAAGCTCTAATTCCGTGTTACAATAATTTAAAAGAATAAACGATTGAAATAAACTAATAATGAATGCTTTCAAAATCTGAAACCCACAGAATTCTCACTGTAACTATTATAAACTCCCAACAAAATAGAAAATTTTAGCTTAAAATTAATAAAAGTAATATTAAATTTTATGGTATAAAATTGTGCAACATCCACATATGGCTTATTTTTTCTAATAATTCTACAATCAATGTTACTAGATGAAAAATCAATCTATCATTAGGAAAGCCATTGAGTGTTTAATTATTTCACAGTTGATGATTCAATTAGTATAAGTTGTTATCGATTAATAAAACTGCATGTTCCAACTCAATTTTACTTGCTCATAGTTATCAGTTTGTAACATAATAGTAGTTATATTCTTAATGGAAGATGCCTTTATATGTAATAAGAGAAGTAAAAAGTAATTTTACCACATAGTTTATAAGAAAACATGAAAAACAAATTGCAAAACTTTGGAATGATAAACATTTTCTTGAAGTAGTCATTTGTAAAACAAAAATCTATTATAGTATTTCTGAAATGATACGTATACAATGTTCTTATTTAATCCTAATTAAAGTGACACAAGAATAGTTTCAAATTCTTGATTTCAAGACGTTAAATTTGTTTGTTTTTTGTAGAATAATCCTGAAATCTCAGTTTAGGTTTCTTGAAATATTGTTTTGTAAAAAAAAAATCTATAAAAAACTATTATAACATTTCTGAAATGATACGTATACAATGTTCTTATTTAATCCTAATTAAAGTGACACAAGAATAGTTTCAAATTCTTGTTGTCAAGACGTTAAGTTTGTTTGTTTTTTGTATTATAATCCTGAGATCTCAGTTTAAGTTTCTTGAAATATTGTTTTGTAAAAAAAATCTATAAAAAAATATTATAACATTTCTGAAATGATACGTATACAATGTTCTTATTTAATCCTAATTTAAGTGACTCAAGAATAGTTTCAAATTCTTGATGTGAAGACGTTAAGTTTGTTTGTTGTATAATCCGGAGATCTCAATTTAAGATTTCCGGGGATTTGACACTTGAATTCCGGTTTTGCTTTTCTTGCCGGATCCAACGGGGATTAATTTATGGTTGGGTTTCGCGTCGTCGGCTCCTCTCCTCAAACAAGGTTTTGACAATGGTAATCCTCGACCGTAAATAACAGACCTAAGCAACGGAACCCTGTCTCCATCTCGCCTAGGCTCTAATTTATCCGGCGCAGCGCGTGTGCGTTATATAAATTATTAATTATCCGGCGAGATTTCGATAATCGGCGTTTATAAACACCGTGTGTTGCCACCGCGGACGCAATATTTGTATTCAGTTCCATTCAATTTATGGCCTCACCAGATTCACGTAGGCTGAATTTCCATGCATTATTCACAAAGGTCACGAAAAAAAAACACAGAAATGAGAGCCTCAGCTCTGCAATAATTACATCTTTGTAAAACACAGATACAGATGCGGAGGAGATTTCGTTCATGAAAACTTCTTTGTTTTTGTTCATCTCTCGCTCTCTTCAATAGGTTTAGTGCGCTGTTACATCTCTGGTTTTTTTTTTGGTTGCAACGACCCCGCTTTGCATACATCAATAAATTGAATTTATTATTCGGAATTTATCGCTTGCAAGAGGTGTACGTTGCTGGAAAAATGAATGGGTTTTATTTTCAATTATTTATTTACGATATCTGCCATCTAATGCAGATGCATTTTAATGGCATGAGTGCGGTGCGCTTGTTTTATCTGCGATCATCTGAAAATGTTCGAGAGAAACACAGAGAAAGAGAGAGTAAGGGAGTTAGGGATTTTCTTTTTCGAAAAACGAGAAAATCGAACGAATCTCGTTCCTTTCTTTTTGGTATTTATCTTTTTTCTTCTTCTTCTTCTACGGCCGTTTGTAGTGTGTACATAAAATTGCTGTATGATATTTCATACGCTCGAAACGTGTACCTAGTATTTATTGTGCGGTGATATCTCGTTTAACGCTACCCCATGTCATTACCACATAAAGAATATCTTTAGTATGCTTATTAAAGCTTTTTACGGCCTTGCATAAACGGTCGGTTTATTGATACCGGTGATCTGGGTAAACCTTTTGAAATTAGATTAAAAACAAGTATTTTCGAATTTAATTGCTCAACCATTTTGTACTTTAAAGCACTTTGTACACTATTACTGCCTTGAAAGCAATATTTTTGGGGAGTGAAAAGTTTATTATGGTATTAGTGGTTACCAACCCATTGTTTAGTGTGTATTCTTGTAAAAATTATATTAAGTTATTTCACAATCATCTTTATTTTAGAATGTTGGGTTATCAAGAAAGTCAGTTTCGGTTTTAAGTTTACTTTAGAAGCAATTTGTCATACTTGTTTTTGTTCTGAAGATTTTTTACTAAAAGATGATTGGTATTTTTCTGATGAGAACGAATAGTATAAAACGAACATTTTCAACAGAAATAGTCTTGATTCCGTTCTGAAGATTTTTCACTCAAAGATGCCAGTTTTTGCTATTTTCCTGATGAGAACCAGTAGTACAAAACGAACATTTTCCTCAGAATACACGTAATAGTCTTGATTCTTGATTTTTTAGTAAAAGATGACAGTTTTTGATATTTTGCTGATCAGTTTCAGAAGTTCTATGAGCGTAGAATCATGAAGTTTTCAGAGAGAATGTCATAAAACACAATCATCTTATAGTTCATTCTTGAAGTTCTGAGTTTTAATTTACACTATACACACTTTCTACACTATTACTGCCTTGAAAGCAATATTTTTGGGGAGTGAAAAGTTTATCATGGTATTAGTGGTTAGCAACCCATTGTTCAGTGTGTATTCTTGTAAAAATTATATTAAGTTATTTCAAAATCATCTTTATTTTAGAATGTTGGTATCAAGAAAGTCAGTTTCGGTTTTTAGTTTACTTTAGAAGCAATTTGATATACTTGTTTTTGTTCTGAAGATTTTTCACTAAAAGATGATTGGTATTTTTCTGATGAGAACCAATAGTATAAAACGAACATTTTCAACAGAAATAGTCTTGATTCCGTTCTGAAGATTTTTCACTCAAAGATGCCAGTTTTTGATATTTTGCTGATCAGTTTCTGAAGTTCTATGAGCGTAGAATCCTGAAGTTTTCAGAAAGAATGGTTATAAAACACAATCATCTTATAGTTCATTCTTGAAGTTTAACTAAACTACGGTTATTCGCAGAGTTTAACAAACATTTTTGTTTAGTATTTACCTTATATAAAGTTTACTTTACTGAGATAGAAATTTCTACAGGAGTTAACCCATGGTTAGTTTATAGTTGATTAAACAGAAATTTGGGTTTCAATCTTCCCCAAAGATTATCTTAATGCTAATCGTTACCTAAGTTGATCTGAGCAACACAAGCTTACTCTATTATATCACAACTATAGGTTATTAAAGTGAATCATATCTACAATCTTGATTTTCTTCTCTGCATAATTCATTTAATGATAGTTATATAACATCAAAACCATACGTTGTGCTATTTGAAGAATCATATCTTTAATCTAAAAATTTCTCTTTTACTGTGTGGTTTTGTTTCCAACAAAACAGGAATACATTCTAAATTAGTGTGTGAGACTTGAGTATTACTTATCATCAATTCTAAACAAATTACATTTATTTTAAATATTATTTATGGTAAATTATGAATTAATTCATTGATTTATAAATTTATTATTAATCTTTTTGTTTGCATATAATTTATAGCGAAATAATGGAAAGATTTTTATTAAACATTTTAGAATTTTTCACGTTTTTCCAAAATATAATATATAAAATTTTCCTTCCTTTCGTTCTCTTTATAAATTACCAAAAAAAAGAACTTGTTTGATGATTTTAACGTAGTTATATTGTTTATTAAATTAATTTCAATTAATTAAATTTAGGTAAGATATTTAAGAGTAAGATCAATAATTAAGATCGGTTACAAATGATTCAATATACGTTTCAGTCAAAATGATTTAACATTCAAAATCTGAATTAAATCATTCATATTTTAACCTGCCCATAAATTACCAAAGACCCCGACACTATCATAAAGCAACTGATTTTTTTCTTGTTCTCCGTCTTCTTACTTTCAAACGATCGAAAGAATAATAAAATGCTGATTACCAATAAGAAGCACGTCCTCTCTTCACTTTTCTTTTTTTACATTTTATTTCTATAAAGCATAGCTTCCGGTGTATTTTCACGTACAGCCGAGAGGGACAAAAAAGTGGAGACGTGGCTGCCTACCGCCGTTTCAACCCTGAGAAGATTCCAATCTTTTCTCCTTCTTCGCATTGAATTTCTAGTTCCACCGAATGTCTTCGACGGTGACTTTGTTAAAAGATCACATGGGCATTAGAATGCACAGTCCGTACGTAATCTACCTAAACTCGAGGAATAATAATAATATACAAGAGAAAAATGCATATACATGTATACGTTTTTCTTCGGAATTTGAGTACAATTCCATCTTCAATTCGTATTGAATAATATTCTATACTTAGTAAGTAATTAGAAGAACATTTTGAATGAAAATATATGTTTCGTTTTTAGTATTTCAATTAATAACACAATAATTTATAGTTGCATTAAATTGAAATCTATATAGATTTCTGATATGTAATTTGAAAAATGCATTTTTTTGTTGTATAAAAACATGTTTATTTTTATATTTTGTATAATAACAATAGAGTAAACGTTATTTCTGGTAACGAATCTTCGATATAACAAAGTCCATAATTTGAAGGAAAATATGGCCAGCAATTGTTCCAAAAGTTGAAAATGAGATTCAAGGAACTAGAAAATAAAATATCAATTTAATCGAAAATTAATTTGAAATTTTCGATTAGAAATCTTAGAAATTTAATGATGGTTAAAGTTTTTCATGGATATTTAGAAAATTTTGTAATCAATGAAAACGTAGAAAATGAAGATGAAATTAATGAAGTTTTTGTAAGAACTTATATTGTTATTAATCGATATTTGCCTGTAGTTATGTTATTGTTATATAAGAACATGAAACAATAACCGAAAATCGAAGCAGTAAACATAAATTTATGTTGTAGTTTTCAAACAAGTAATTTCAATAAATTATATAAAATAAACCTTAGATCATTTGCACTTATAATCATATTTTTATCTTCTTTTGCAATTATTTGTAGTATAATATTTGTGTACTTTCGTCTATGAAATATACATGTTTTGTTAACGATAGATAATGTATTTGTTTCATTATAATTACATTATTTATAATTACTTAAAAAAAGTCAGCTACAAAATTATTATTGCACCTATGAATTGTTTCTACAATCTATGTTAATAGCATTTCATTTTATTAGTTAGTAAATTGTCAAGCTTAAGTGTATTTCTATAATGATGGTATTTTTATGGGAATTGTTTGATGTGAAGAAAAAAAAGAAACAATAATTAATAAGTTTCTAGTAAACGGTTTTAACATGGGAAAAACAAGAAATAATACCAATTGCAATGACTCTTCACTCTTGGCGATGTAACGGTACATCGAGGAGATACCAGTTCTTTTCACATGTAATTATTACATCATAATTTCACAATATTTTTTCACGAGCAAAATTGCGCTTTCCTGACACAATGTGTTTTATTTTCCAATACTCGAAGACAAAATCTAGATTATCATAATGACGACGGGCAGCGATGTTGATGTTGATGGTTGCTTGATGCTGATGTTGCTGTTGATGATGATGATGATGATGGCTTTTTCAGCGATTTCAAATTTTCATTATGCAATAATTAATTGCATTACGGTGCAGATATTTTTGAGCGGACGAAATCGAAATTGCGCGACGAGGTTACTCACACGAGAAGAAGAACCACACGTTGGATCAGACGATTTGTTATGCAAAACGTGATTTGGTTAATTTCTGAGGAAGATCTCTGAGATACGTCCGTTCGTCCGGCCATTGAATGGCTTATACAACTTCTTTCCTGAATGCGTGTGGTTCTTGCGTGTGTGGTTTGTTGTGATGTATCAAAGTAAAGAAAGTAGTGGAAAATGATTTGCGACAAGCTCGGACCTTACTGTTTCTTTCACTCATTCTTTTGCTTCTTCTTGGTGCTCCGTTGAAAAAGTAACATTAGTATATATTTCCATTATTTATGGAGCCGATTGCAGGTTTCCATTAAAGGAATGTTGTATTATGTTTGTCGTAACTGCACACACATATTGTCCCCTCGGCTCGGGGACAATTTTATTTATCGCCGTTTTATACAATTAAACTTATTCGTCTCTCGGCTCCGTCTTCCCTCCCTTCACGGTAATTGCACTGCGTTTTCTTTGCGATCCTCGAAGCGAAATTCAAATCACGACGACGACGACAACTTCGAGGCAACGGAAAATGCGGAAATTTGTTACTGGTTTATCCTGTTTTTCGACAGACCATAAAGATCTTCCAACGTGTCTTCCTCTCTTCTTGTCTATCCTCCTACAGCGTCTTGTATTCATGGTACCATTGATCTCATACCATCTGCAGTAAAAGTTCAACATATTCAACACATTGAATGCATGCATTAATGTATCATTGAAATTGTAAATTAATATTATAATTTCAATGAAAACATTTAAATTTTTATATATATTTTTATTATACATATGTTCAAATTAACAAATTAAATATGATATTTACTATTATATATGTAGTGCACTTGGACATTCATTATCTTTTACAGGGATGTTAGCATAATAATTATTCAATTAAAAACATTAAAAATAAATAAATAATAATATGTATTGCAACAACATTAAAAAACTCATTACAAAAACAAAATAAGAAAAAGTTATACAAAGAATAAAAAACAACAAAATGTAATTGCTGCAAAGGGCTACTGACCATAGGTCTTTCTTCTCTATTATTATAAATTATTACAAAGAATTTTTTATTATATTTAAAAAATGGAAGAATTATAACAATGAGATATAAATTAAACAAGCTTATAAAGCAATACCTTCCATTCCGAACTAAACAAAGACTTGAAAACTTCATAAAAAGTGAACAGTATTGAAGAAACTTGACTGTATTTAGAAAAGAACGAGATATTTTGTACAAAATTTCATGTATCTTCTTATTAATTTATTTATGTTATTAATTTTCGAACTGTAACCTAGCCTAGACATTGTAACCTATTGACTATTTATTTACTTGTATTACAAAATGCATATCACATCCTTAAATATATAATCTATTGACTACAGTGAGTCAGCTACAACTCAACATGTAACATTAACAATTACTTGCAAAGCGATTATCGAACCATTCTAACCGAATATGAATAACAGTTATGATCTTCGACATGCTACTTCAATATTCAACAACTAGTTTAAAGTTTTGAAAGTAGTAATTTCAATTTTATTTATTCTTGAGAAATTTACTTTAAAGTTCACAAATGTAAATTTAAGATCTTAGCATTAAATTCTAAATACATGTAATTGTAATCAAATAAAAATGTTAGCATTCTGAAAGCCATAAACAAGAAAATATTTTCTTGAAGTATAGATTTATTCGAATCGATTTGAGGGAATACAAATTTTCTAAATTATTCCAATTAATTTCATATTAATATGTATATAAGAGTAGAAACATCTATGGCCTTTTGTAGCAATAGGATTTTAGTTTTTTTTTATTGTATTGAGTTGTTTCATCTTTATTAGCCACAAATGCGACCAAAGGATTAACGACCTAAGTCTTTACACCCTTCTAAGATTCATTAACTCAGTGTTTTTCAACTTTTTACGTATGATGTCCCAGCAAAGGATTCATTAAAATTTGAATATACCCAATGTAACGTACACAAAACTTTTATGTATAGAAATCGAAATACAGTTAACTTAAAGTTTGACCTTGAGTCACGCCCCTACAAAGAGGAAATCATCCTTATGAGGCGTGAAGAAACATCTATGGCCTTTTGTAGCAATAGGATTTTAGTTTTTTTATTGTATTGTGTTGTTTCATCTTTATTAGCCACAAATGCGACCAAAGGACTAGCGACCTAAGTCTTTACACCCTTCTAAGATTCATTAACTCAGTGTTTTTCCACTTTTTACGTATGATGTCCCAGCAAAGGATTCATTAAAATTTGAATATACCCAATGTAAAGTACACAAAACTTTTATGTATAGAAATCAAAATACAGTTAACTTAAAGTTTGAACTTGGATCACGCCCCTACAAAGAGGAAATCCTCCTTATGAGGCTTGAAGAAACATCTATGGCCTTTTGTAGCAATAGGATTTTAGTTTTTTTTATTGTATTGAGTTGTTTCATCTTTATTAGCCACAAATGCGACCAAAGGACTAGCGACCTAAGTCTTTACACCCTTCTAAGGTTTGCTCACTCAGTGTTTTTCAACTTTTTACGTATGATGTTCCATCAAAGGATTCATTAACATTTGAATATACCCAATGTAACGTACACAAAACTTTTATATATAGAAATCGAAATACAGTTAACTTAAAGTTTGACCTTGGATCACGCCCTACAAAGAGGAAATCCTCCTTATGAGGCGTGAACCCTACATTGGGAAACAAGTAATATACATTTTCAACATATATGACGAATATTTAGCCAATGGCATGAAGTAAGTATCATGATTTGTAATATGTTGAACAACTATTGATCTCTGTCTCACTTTACAAATATAGTTAGAAAGTTGTATTGTCAAGTGTATCAAAATGATACATACATCTACTAAACAATGTAGTTGACAGCTCAAGCTAGTCCGCATGTCAAGCGTATTGTGGTTGCGCGATTATATAATCTGCAGGATAATCTAACATGTATTTCGAATGATTTTTGAACAGTAATTATGCGGAAGAATGGATTATGCATTGGACTTTCAACGTACATGCGAATAATTCGAGAGATAAGCCTATCGATCTCTATAATTAAGCTTGTTATTGCAAATTATGCAAAGCAGTTGCCCTGTTACAATGCCGTGCAGATATTGAACTGCATTAAATAATTCCGCGACGAATGAATTGAGTCAATACAAAACCGCTATACGCACGAAACGAAGATCGGATTTCTGATACATCCACTCGATTTACTCGTTTTCCGTCCTCTTTTACAACGAGACCGGGAGTCGGCTGGAATAGTAGCCGAGATTAGAATTTCTTCCCATGACTGAAGAGGATGCAACAAATAACAACAGCAAGAACAACAAAAAAAAATAACTGTTTCAGCAATGCTCGACGGAATTTGATTCCTCGCGCTTAGGTAATGCAATATCCTACTAGCAACACATAGAGATTGTAGAGTAAATGTGTAAGCTTCGAGTGTAAATCGAAGCAGATAAAGGTGCTGCAACAGCAACTCGCGTCGTGTTCTTCTCTTGTATCGCATTCACCGGATTTATTAATTTCATCAGAAGTGGAGGAATGTTTGTACGTGATAACAACCGTGAACTTGAACCTGATACTAACTGACTCGAGGTGACTAAGCTAAATACTCTTAACGATCTGAGAGAAATACACGTACTTCCCACAATAACGATGGTAAAAGCAGAAGAAATTGAAGAAGTAACTGGAGAAAAGATAAAAATGAAATAAAATAGGATAGGCGTGTTTTGCAACAAAGAGGATCGTTCCTTTTGACAAATACCAACTGCACTTCATTTTCCTCCGGTGCACTTCCTCGTCATGATTTTCACGAAACGCTGTTGAATTTCGCGTCGTGTGCTAAACGTTCGATTTATGTAAATCGTCCTTTAATATACGTCTCCACAATCACTGTTCCAATGGATAAACTGCAATTTCTAAACGGACACTGTTGCGCTCATTCCCATTGCGTTGCGCTCGTCATTAATTAATATTAAACCGACCATTTCATAATCACCTTTTCAGTCGGAGCGAAACCGCATTAATTGTTCATTTATATTCATTCGTCGTTATTATTTGAATTGCGCACAAAATGGATTTCGATGTAGAACGAAATTACTTAATATGAACAATTTAGTTCGCATTCGATATGCTCAATTTAATTTCTATTCAATATTGCAAACGCACAAATGGACGCGTTCGCAATTAATTTGCAGCAAAATGAAATACTTTCTCAGGTCAATATGGTACTATTACTGTTTCGACGAATTTCAATATTGTTTACAAGGTCAATAAATGGAGCATGGAATAATTGTGTTAATGAGTTCGGAAAACTTCTGCTGCTGCTGTTGTTATTGATGTTGTTGATGATGGTGGCATGGATTTCGCCGTACGTTTGTACAGTTTAATGGTGATTCCGTTTTTGCATTTAAATAACTTCCAACTGCACTACTTTTACTAACAGCAGCAGATAAGGCTTAATTTGTTGAATTTTGAATTGGGACGAAAAAATTGCACAGCCAGATGTTTGTCAAATCAATTGAAACTGTTTACTAGCAAGATCCAAAACGAAAAAGCAGCGATAAACAAAATAATTTGAAATTAATGAAGATTCAATTACTTTAACTTATTAAGTTCATTATTTATCTCAATTACTTGTCAATATTATAACTGAAATTATTAAATGAATAATTTTAATATTTTGATAAATTACATAAATATTTAATTACTCGAAAATTGATTATATAACACATTTAGTTTATCATGATTTTCGTGCTTTTTCTACACTTTATCACAAATCTGTAGCAACCATAAAATTCTAATGGTATTCCAATAAATATTGTTGTTATTACAATTAGAATATAATACTTCAACTAATTACAATTACTTCGCATTGATTATTTAAAATGCTTTAAAAGGTATAAATGCATATATTTTGTGTTTCTGAATACACTAACAAAGGTTTAATTAAATTATAATGTAAAGAGAGATACAATTCAATAAAAAAATAAATGCAAAATATTAAATTTATAAAAAAAAACGATGAACTATTTGCTTGAAGTGGAATTATACAATAAGATAAATACTAATACCGTACGCATATTAAATTATGAATATTATCTGACAGGAAATGCAACCTGTGGGCGGTTTTACTTCGAGCAGGTGAGCTCATTCTTTCACAAACCAGATTTGTTCAAATGAATCACAACAATTGCAGATTTCTCGTTTTATCCGTGTAGGAATACAAATGCATATGTAAATAAGGTGTAATATCGATTTCCTTGGCAAGGATTCATGTAATAAATGAGATTAGCAACACAACAAAAGTTTACGTAATAAATTTGTCTTCTGAAGAATTCTCTATGCATTCAGATTTTGATAAATTACGTATATGTTTTTATATTTAATAGTAAAGCAAAGTCCTCCCATAGTCCGTACACAGAGATATGTTAAAAGTATAAAGAAAAAATGGTAATTTATGAATATTAATTTTTATAATAATTTTGATTGCAATAACAAATTATAAAATATAACAACAAAAAATTATATAAATCAACTGCTGGGAGGGACTATTGTTCTTTATACATTTTTCTGTCCTAATTTTGTTATTTCGTACTTATCGAAGTTGGATTATGCGAAGTATTTACTGTATTTTATTTGGGAATAACATATGTTATCTTCTTGTTACTATATAGTTTATATATCTATATTCCTTTGTAAATATGTCATTTCTTAGTTGCTAAGGTTGTTTTATGGTTGTTTAAACCATTTATTAAGATTTAAAATCAGCTGATTCTTTAGTAAATCGTCTCTGTTCTATGGAAATTACAAACACATGAAATGTAATGATAGACCTATTATGCTATTATGTACGTAATAATGCTCTATTATGTACGTATATATTACCTTTAATGCCATCATAAACTTATAGCTTCCAAAATAATTTTGTATCCTTATTTAGAAACTAATAATCAGAATGCAGGAAACATTCTAAACGAAAAATATAGAACATGTTTGTTTATTGCACAAATATCTTATTTTGTTTCATTTTAATGTGATGAAATCAGAAAAATTATTTTCAAATTATAAATTTAAAACAATATTCATTGCAACAATTATTACATAAAAAATGTAACACATTAAGAAAATACAAAAACTTAAATTCAATTGCTATTGACCATAAGTCTTTCCATCCTGTAAATTTTATATAATATTTCATCGACCTTGGTTGTGTCGTTTAGAAGATACGAATTGTTCGTCCCAAAATGTTCGTTTTACTTTTGAAAATAAGTACAAATATTTTTTTATAGTTTTGGATTTTTTGTTAATAAAACTGAAAATAATAGATTGTGTGTTAAATTCAAGACATCTTCCTTATTTCTATATGATCAGGTAATAGAATTTCAAATTAATTGAATTTACTTTAAATCATCAGTTTATTGCAAATTATAACACAGTAAATCCCAAATTATGTCGTTTTTAATAATTTATTAGGTACATTTCATTTTATTGCTCATATTTATACAATAGTTACAGAGAAACTCTTCAGTATGCAATTTCAACAAAACCTTACTCAATATCAAATTTTCAATTCAATTCACAACTTTATGACGACTCTTAGCCGTAAGATTAGAGTCGCCGGTCTACATCCTAAGGTTCTTGGTTTGAGTCTCAGATATAACACAGGATTTTGTGGTCTTTTTCAGAGCATTTTTGAATGCTTCTGTAAATTCCTAAAAACACAGTCTTCAAGGGTTTAAGTGTCAATGGGCAACGATTCCAAATTGCTGAATATCTGAATGGATAGATTGTAAATATCTTTGCAAAAATACACACCAAAAAAAAATCACGACTTGTTTAAAAACTGTTTTGATAAGTTGTACATTATATTGAAGTAAACTTGCTTATTTTGAATGAATATTTTCATGTAGTTGCTATATCATGAATATAAATATATAATTATCATACAATGTTTAATGATATGTAAAATTTGAAATATACATATTTAAATATTCTAAATTTCATAAACTAAGTAGTATGCTAAACGTAATATCTTATGGAATCATTGTAATTATTTTATAGTTATAAATATATACATTAGTTGCATCATGTTTCTGTAATTTTATATAATGTAGCATTGTGTCTGGTTATAATTTATTAGTTTACAAGTAGGAAAATTACGTGTATAACATAAATGAACGTAGGTTTTGCACAAATTGAATTAATTTCATTTGGTTCCAATATGTGTTATAAACGTTCTTTGGCTCACAAACGATAGTGTCAGGATGAACATGTCCAAAGATCGCCAGTATATCATTGCGGCACCTCATCATCATGATAGATAGAAGCGACATGTGTTGGCAGCAAGCATAGCAGAGCAGCATTGGATAATAGGCAAATAAAATGTGTTTGCAGTAACTGTAGTTTGAATATTAACCGACGTGTGTCCGTTGCGTACAGGGTTTTCTTCGGCAATCGACCATCGATACCTCGAGCGTAATTCTACACCGATCTGCGTTGATTTATCCTTTTTATCCTCTCGGTTATTTTCCATCTTCTTTAAGAGGCCTGCTGCGTCTCCTCCATCCACATATTCCCGCAGACGTCGACTCCTGCTGCATCCATATAATAATAATACCAGTGGTCGGAAGGAATTTTTGCGCCACATTAATTTCGGAATGCGAACGATCCGGCCGTTGCTTCGCATAGAAAGACCTCATTGTCCACTAATTTTGCACGCGATATTGCAGATTCTAATCGTCGGACAGAAGAAGAATATAAAGAAGAGAGGTTTGAACGCATTCTACCGCATTATCGGATGGCACAGCATCGCCCCAGGATTTATCATCACTTCCAATTTGTTGCGACTCGAACGCACTTTATCATTATTATCATAGGCATACCATACGCTGGTGCCGCCCATCTATCCATCGATCCTACCATCCCATCCATCCATCCATCGGTCGATCTCTTCATTTTTCACCCTTGCGCGCATACCAAAAAGGAATGCGTCGAAGACGTGTTAATATGTGATTAAATTTACATAAATTCCTTGCCCAAGATAATTCACTATTTATCCGATCCTTTATCCTTTGATGTTGTTCCTTCCTTCCACACTTGCTGCAACCGCGATTAATCTGCTACATTTTTTATTTGTTGTTGTTGTTGTTGTTTTTTTCATATATTGAGATGTTATTACAGTTATTTAATTTGTATCAGATTACACGAGCACCTCGTATTTAGACATCAGCACCGCTTTATAAAATTAACTTAATTTAGATTGAGATTAACTTAATGCGATCCGTTTCAATTAAACTGGTTTTCTTAAATGTTAACCTGCATCATCAACGCATCTGATCTTTTCACCGTCGAGTAAACGTATTCAACATTTAGGTGAACGCATTCGTGATTATTCATTTCCTTTTTTTCGTTTGTTTCAGAATACTCGATATGTCAGTACTATTGGTAAGTTCATTAATACAGTTATATACTCAATATGTAACTTAGTCTAAGAAAATGCTTATATTGACAATAAGACTTTCAATAATTAGATAATATTTGATGAAATTTTGATTATATAATCTACTCAATCTATTGAAATTAATTATACTATGCAAGATACTGTTTTATTTAAAGATCAAACCTAGAAAATCTAAGGAACTATAGAATCTGACGAAACATTTTATTGTTTATCAAAGTTTCTCAACTAATATTGGGTTTTCATAGTAGTTTTTTATGGGTTGTGAAGTATAATTGTAAACATTTAAACATTGAAATACGAGTTGCGAAGCACACTTAAAATATTTGTAGTATATGAAAAATATTAAATTAATTACAAAAATATTAGTACGCAATACTGAAGTTTGGATGCTCATTTAATGTAAATTCTACTTGTTTTTATCAAACTCTAATATTTTCATACATTTCTATTCGTTTGTAAATAGATGAGATGTATTTATTCATTGAATTCATTTGAATAGCACTTTCGTTTTACGTTTAGAATAAAAAAAAACATCGACATTTTTAGCATATCTGCAAGAAGCAAGTTTAATGTATTTACATAGAAGACCATCAAATTATCCTTTTCAACAAAATATTTGAAAAGTTGCTATAAAAATATGAAATTAAGTTATGCATCAATTTGTAAATATGTAGATAAGTAAATGTAATTTATTTATTTCGTAATTAAATTTTAATTTTAGCATATTTTCGTCGTTTGAATTTATTTTTTATGTGAATTTTCAGTAGAACTTTTAACATAAATTCTCTTCAAGAACGAAGTTTCATGCTGTGTTTCCATAGAATACCATCATATTATCTTTATTTTTCGCGAAAACATAGTAAAAGTTTCTTTTTACGATCCACATAAAATTGAGTACGTGCTAAAAGATCCGTTAACATTTTCCACATTTAGCTGAATCCATTCAAAGTTACATTTGTCTCTTATTGTGTGTTGTAATTTGTGACCATAATAACAATAATAATTATTGTTGTTGTTTTATATGAAGTTTACATACAGTGTTTAATGGGTAGCATGTAGCAGTTGGTCTGTTGTTGAACCTATAAGGTGATTCATAATGAAGGCGTAGGTTTCAGATAACATGCGTCCAGGTTGCTTAACACCATCTAAATCCAAGATTAGCGATGACCTATTACATTAAACGATACTGTGAAGGAGTTCGGACTGCTCATTGTGCAACAATTAATCATTTGGCCACATTTGTGCAGATGAAATTGAATCTGTTGCAAATAATTACTATAGAACCCACGTGATTACTATAGGTTACTACTTTTATTCCTGAAAAAGAAGCATTTTTCATGACAATTTGTATAATATTCCTTCTGTTTTGAATTATGTTGTACATTGATGTACTATTTAATATGATTACAAAGCTATAATTAGTATCATTACATCTTCATCCTTCATTTAGCCATTATAATATTAATGTTTTTTTTTTATTAAAGTATGGTGTGTACTTTGGTGGGAAGTTTATATTATTTAATTAGTTATTAGAGCAAAATCATTATCTAAAATTATCTTGATATGTGTTTTGTCTCTAAACTATTCTTCATTATTTAGAACAGAACATATATAAATGACAACTCCAAACGTAAGTTGTACATTCATGTACATTTATCAAGAGCCACAATTAACCCTTCAAAGAGCCGCATGTGGCTCGCGAGCCGCAGGTTTCCCCCACTGCTATATGACTACTGCCATATTATTAGCATAGTCAATTACAAGAATACTTAGAGTTATTTGTCTATTAAAAAGCTATTTTCCTGAAGTAACAATTTGCCTGAAACATGTGTAAAATGTAGTGAAGATTGTCCAGGATTTGTAGTAGCTGTGTCAGTGGATGCAGACTGTTGATGAGGTCGGATTTCGCGTGTAGTCGGGTCTTCGGAATGCATTAATTTGTAAGTGTTACGACGCAATGAAAGTGCAAGCGATAAACCTTCGGAAAGCGAGTTATTTAGATTTCGCGAACTGGGTATATAGACTTTAATGATTTTTCTGTGTGCGTACGTTACATGTGGTCTCGGTCTGTTTTTGGCGCGAGAGCACGATGTCAACCCGTTCGGTCCATATCCAGAGCCGCTGCGGCCTTCGCTTTTTCAAAAGTAAAAGTCTCCAGATAAACATCGGCCGCTCGAGCAACAGCTTCGACTTCAACTTCGACTTGGGCTTCGTCTTCGACTTGGACTTCGAGGCGAGAACAACGCACCTAGGCGGCAAAATTTCGCGCGATTATTTATGGCATATGTAAATATGGAGAGATGGTGGCATGACCTGGCCGAGCGAAGTGTAGACGCTGGAGGATGAAGAAGGAGGAGGAGGAGGATGAGGTCTGGTATCGAACATACCGCCGGCCAGATCGTGACGGGCCCCAACTTCGTGGGGTTTCCTCCTATACTCTGTGTGTGCACTCCATCTCCTCTCAGCTCATAAGCGCTGACCGCAACGTCTTATACAACAACACCCATAATAGGAGAACGCCGAGGAAAAATAAAAGAAATCGCCTGAGAAAAGGCGAAGAACAGAGAGAAAGAGCGAAGAAGAACAACAACAAAAAATGAGCACCGAGTCAATAACTTATTCATCGTAATTGAAGGTGCTAATTGCGGCCGTAGAAAATGAGCGAGTTTCCGTTGGGGAAATGCTCCGCTTACCTTATCCATCTACCTTACCCACCCATACCATCTCGCAACTCTCAGTTCCTCCTTCCTCGGGGTTAAACAACCCGGCGACGTCTCCTCTTTCGCTCGCTCCTGCAGAGGTCAGAAAGTGAGTCTGCAAACAATGGGTTACATCGTGACAAGAGGGCTCAGCCAATGACCGCCGTGCCGTCCGTCTTCAATAAATACCTTCACTTTCCGACTCTTCTTCTCACACTCTTTCATTGTGAAGAATCTCCGCCGCGGCGAAAGAAACGCGAACGCAATCCATCGGGAAACCCTCCCACGTTAATTCATTAGCTCCATCGTATATCATTGGAGACCCTCTGGCCATAGACCTAATACCAATTAACAGTAATGAAGGATATGATATATACATCATTTCATTCGGAATAAGCATATACCCTTAAGACTTATTACGAACGGAAATAACATTAATTCCAATACCTGCTTCGAAAACACAGATCAATTTCATTTGTTAACTCATATTTTATAATGATGAATATTTCTTAATACATTAATATAACTTCTTAAGAATATTATAAACATATATGAGCGTCATTATTTTTATCTGTGCATTGAAATTGTCTTTTTAAAGAGGTTTTATTCTTAAAGTTACATACTTGTATGTATATGTGATAGTTGCATAAGAAACCGTATAATAATATGAGTAAATGAAAATAGACTCAAATAAACAAAGTAATTGCTTAATACTACATAAATAATACCAAAACAAAATGCGTGTGCGCATTTATTTGGCTTAACCTTTCGTGTCTTCGCCGAAAGAGTTAACCTCAATTACAATAATCTCCTAAACGCAGTTTGCTTAACTAACCATACCTTTCATTTACGGCAAGTGCCGCAATTACTGTATAATTCCTTGGGTCAGTTGCAAATTTGAAATACATATATTACGTAATTATTACCTTTCACACTTGGAAGACTAATTCGGGATATAAGAAATGGAATATATTAATCAACATGTGATTCAAAGTTGAAAACTAATACATCTGAATTATATATATATAAAGAATACATTTCGCAGATTGCATCTCTTTTACACATTTTCAACAGCTGAGGGTATAAAATTATGTAAAATGTTTTGTATGTATAATACGTACGCATGGTTGAGGTCAGGTGGCTATCTCAAAGCAAAATTCTTGCAAGATTATTCGAACTGAGGGAACTCTACACATATTTCCGTGATGTTAGATTATTTGACCAGTTAAGAAATTCCTCGTGAATCTCAAAAAAACTTCTCTTTGTACAAACGTATTTTTATAAATAACTTTAATTGAAAAGAACAATAATCAACATTAAGTTGATTAAGTTCTGTAGCCCTTTGTATTGCGAAAATAAAATACAATTTATTGTACTCAAAAACGTGAAATTATTATCTATTCATAAATCTATTTGCAAAATGACTATTTAAACGAAATCCAAACTTCAGCTAATAGTAAGATCCGAAGAGATAACCTGATTCCTTAATTTAATTCCAACTCGATTAAATCCCACTCTTCAATGCTAACTTTCGTTAAGCGAAAAACTGATTGCGTGGCGTTCCGTCGAATTTCCTTTTTATACCTTCTCCTTTGCAGACACTTTGAATACCTTTACATCCAATTATAAAATTTCATTGATGGAATTTAATTAAAACAAAAATAATCACTCCGATTAGATTCGGACTGTCAAATAAATTACGAGCAATGCATAGATTAAGTTCATCGGGAATTATTCGAATCGATTAAACCCGATTTCGTATGCATGGGACTTCGATAAACAAAACATAGGTAGGTTAAGTGGATTCAATCCAAAATGACAAGAGCGACTTTTAATTTCCCCAAGGTTGCATCATGTAAACAATACACAATTATTGCCGTGTACAAACAGATTAATAAACAAAATACAAGTTCGTGACTCATTCGATGCAGAAGACATTATGAGAATTTCTTGTTTGTTTATTTAATTTTTCATTTCATGGAATATCGTTCCAATTTAACCGACGAACAACAATATTTCGTGTTTTGTTTTTCTGCAGATGAAAATGTGTACGGGAAACAATGACTCAAAATCGCGAATAATCAAAAGTGACAACTGGGATATGCTGTGTACTTTTTTCAGGTTGTCGTTGATGGCATGTCAACCTGTTGATATTTTTGCGTAATTTTTTTCGCCTTCGGTATTTTTC
This sequence comes from Nicrophorus orbicollis, assembly GCA_018845635.1. NCBI lineage: Eukaryota > Metazoa > Arthropoda > Insecta > Coleoptera > Silphidae > Nicrophorus > Nicrophorus orbicollis. The sequence goes on from JAFMTC010000277.1 coordinate 435,467, forward strand.
AATTTTGCATCCAGTTTTCAATTTCCCCTTCGCGTTTTCAGTTGACTGTTTCTTTTTTTGCTGTTTCGGTTGTTTCATTCAAATACTTTTTTTGTATCCTTAATTTCTTTTAATTCATATTCAACAACAAACCTATTTATATAGTGGAAAATATGAATTTTGTGTATCAGATTAACATTAGCATTAACATAACATAATAATTATAAAACTCCTAAACAAAGTATGCACATACAACGATAATAAAAGTATTATGTACAATTTATATATAAGTTAAACATATGTCTAAAAAGTTAAAATTGACAGTTACAATAATTTTCACAATTTACTTCCAAAGTGACATATATCAATTGTCAAAAGGTAAAGTGATAACATTAGCAAAATTATTTTAAAACAAATGTAACGCTAAATGGAAATTAAGGATATGAAAGAAAGGATCTGGCATAGAATCTTCAACAGAAATTATAGGTGATGAAATCGAAATTATTTATAAGAAGTTTCCTGAAGGAACTATTCAAAATGATATAAATGCGCAGATAATGTGCTACAATAATTTAGCAGAAAAGATGAGATCCTGGACAATCACGAATAATGGACTAAAATATGTGATAGAAAATGTTTAGTGAAAAATCAAAATGATTAAAAACAACTAGTTCATGATTTCAAATATCAAAATAATTAAATACGAGAAAATTATTAGGAAAAACACAATGATGAAATAATAATAATTATTTGTAACTGATGTAATGCCAATGAATATCTCTTTGTGAAAACCGAAGTTATTTTCTTGTCAAGTCAATACCCTCTACATTTAATTAAATTTAAATTTTAAAAAAATAATTACAAATACTAATTACTATAATATATACAGTTAGCTAATTATATTTTCTGATTAAAAAGCTATAAATGAAATATGTACATATTTTACATGGTAAAATGAGTAATAAATTCTGAATTTATTCGCTTTTCATTGTTTTCGTTTCGATAAACCGGATTGATTCGGTGATTTTCTGGTAACGTTTGTTACAATAAAACGCAACTCCCTTTCATGGAACTCACACACATTCCGTGCAACCCTATTTTCCGCTTCGCTGAACTCGAATTTTCCATCGTTGTTACCATGGTGAATTTATAGAATGTCAACATTTTGTCCACCGAACAATGAGATACACATCTTTATTGTGATTTTATATGTTAGAAAATGGAAATAGCCTTTCGAATGAAATATTGATTTGTTAATTAGCACAAAATACAATGTAAATTATAAAATTAAATAAACAATTTTGCAACTATTATAATATTATATAAGATATCTTATTTACAATTTTTTATATTAATTTTTATAAGAGAAAAACTGCAAATAATTTATACATTAAAATATAAAAAATTATGTTAAAGTTAAGGATAAAATTAGAAATGCAAACCGACAAGATTGGTTATCTCACATATTGATTTTTCTTATGAGTTGATTCTTTAGAATACTTTAGAATAGCGAATCTATTATTAGAACATATAATGTGATTAATTAACAGAGATTATATAAGACATACTTGAGATTACGTTTTTAGATATTGTAATTTCCTTTTTGAGATTCATATAATCTAAAGATAACTTACAAAATGTAGATCATGTCGGGAAACTTGAGTACTTCAACATGCATTACCTTCAATAATATTCTTTTTTTACTTTTTGGTGTATTTAATGATCGTGTCTACTAATTGACAATACTATAGAGAAAATAATTACTCAAAAAAAGTTTTAATATATAATTAAAAATAAATATTAAGTTCTTTTTCCTTTTGATTAAAGCGTAAATCGAAGTTTATGTTCCATTAAATATGAAGTATTTACTTCAACCTTCAATAGACAATTAAACAGATATTAAATAGTTTTTTTAAATTTATTAATCGATATTAACAAACTGGAACAATTTTAATTGTTAATGTTTATTCATATCCAAGGATTAATTTGATACGCAAATAGAAATGACATTTAACTGAAAGATATCAAGCTGTGATAATAACTATATAGGATATTTGTTTAAAGTGTAGGTTATTCATTTTATCGTATAATGGTTAATATTTGTAATGGATGAGCTACAATAAAACTAAAAGAATAATTAAAATTACTCCTCATTACATTGCATCATTTCTACAAGTAAAAAATATTAAAATTGTAATAAACTGTAACTTCCATTTTATATTTAAGGGGCTGCAAATCTACAACACTTGTGGATCCATTATTTAGTAGAAAATACATGTTTAGATTGGAATGACGATGAGCAAGTTTTGTTTAAACTTATTGTTTATTGGATGCGTGTTAATAAACAATAAGTTTGAAAATATTCATAGTTCTATTAGCATAGTAAGTAATAGTCATGACACAATTATTGGGTCGGAGGAACGAAGGAGCGGTGAGCGCGCGCATTCACAGTTAAGATTTAATCGAGCAAGTCCAACGAGACCGCTAATGGGTCTACGATCCGAAATCACATCTGCAAAAGATTTATGGTGTATCGTAATTATTAATTGTTCCCGCAAACCGAGACGCGCCGTGATTTTGTAGGCTGTAAAACATACAGACCACCGTTGTTGGATGCACTCCGAAAGAGAGACGGAACGAAAACAAAAGCAACACAACAACAACAACAACAAAAAAGCGAATATCGTCGCCACTAGTTGTTGCTGTTGCTAACTGTAAACCAATTATTAATATCAACATTATTTCTCTTTCGTGCCATTTCCACTTACTGCATGTTAAAGGGACATTACGGAGATTAACAGATTCATTGCGGATACGCGGAAAAGTTGTTCTGTTTAGTCACTGTTCTGGTATTTTCGTGGTTCTAACTTCATATGATTATCTGGTGAATATATATAGTTATTACGTAATCTATAGTTTCATACTTTGATCGTGAATCTAACCATTTATCTACACTGTAAACCAGCGGTTTCCAAATTTGATGTTACTACGCCTCTCATAAAAATATTTACCCATTTGGCGCCTCCCCACCCCTAATCCATTTCATAAAATAATAAAACTTTAGCAGTAATTGGGAAAATTGTTCACTGTGACTAATTTTCGCGGCTCCCTTTAGACTAGTCAGCGCCTCCCAGTTTGGAAAACGTAGACCAATAGTTCGCAACTGTAAAAGACAGTTGTCACCTTACCTCAAACGTCAAAAAATCTGTAGACCACCACTATGCACTCAAAGTGTCACGTTACACTGGTGTTAAAGCAAAACTACTCAAAGTATAACGTGAACAATTTTACAGTCCTGACATATCATGAAGGTTATGCTTCTGAAATTTGCAGTGTCGTGAAGAAGGTTGTGTAACACTGGTGTAGACGTATCATTTAAATCTATTCAAAATTACCCACTTAATTTTTGTAACGTAGTTGGACTTTTTTTCTAAATTTTAATAAATTCAAAGAAAATACGCTTTATATCTACGATAGTTTTACTAGAGTTTCTAGACTATTACGAAACTACCATTATTATCCTTAATGGAATAAATGCAAAAATACAGATTTCAATATTAAGTAAATATTATAACTAATTGTAATTTAATATAATCAGTAATAACTACTTCTTTATGTAAGTTTTAATTAATGATTTAGAATAAAATGAAATTATAATTACATAAATATTACAGACGATAAAGACGTTAATATGGCAATTATTGCATTACAGAAGTCAATAAGTGAGATGCACGCGTCTTCTTTGTAGTGTAACCTTTGTTTTATCACGATTTAATGGATAAATCTCAATGAGGATGACTTTGAAATAGGAAAATAAATATACTAAGATTCAATGAAAGTGAAGAGATCGATTACACTTATTATTGACTTATCGAAAATAATTATATCTCCTTAGCTAATATCTATAATTGACGCAATTAATTTCTATTTATAATTCGTTAATGACTTGAATTAATAGCATAAATATAAAAATTTTACCAAAACTATTATGTAATTCAAGTATGACTGGTAAGTATAATAATAGCATCTATTGCAAAAGAAACAAATACAGTAATAATCAAACAAATTAACTTTTACATAAACAAGGGCTATTGACCTCAGTCTTTCTACCTATCTTGTAGGTAAAAAATATTTCATTTATATTTGATTCTACGAAAGGATTTACTAATAAAAATTTCATAACAAACAAAATAGGAATAGATTCTAAATAATTAGTATACAAAATAATCCTCAATTAGTCCGGTTTCTAACAGTAACTGATGTAACACAGACGAATGCGAAGTACACCCATACCTCGCTATACGGCTGCCCATTAAACGACATTTCGCTATAACGGCCCTCTTCAATTAAGGCATGTTTTCGATTTACGGCCTAAAATGTTTCGCTATAACGGCAAAAAACACTTTTTTCGATGTCGATATATCTACATGTTGCCAATCTTGCGCAAGCGCAATACTTGATTCCTTATACGGCTTTTCGCTTTACGGCCAAGTTTCGTGGAACGTATCTAGGCCGTAAAGTGAGGTATGGGTGTATTGTATTATTTTATTGGCTAGAAAAGATATTTCATCTAAAGCATAGAACAATTAGATATAGGTATTATTAAAATACAGATTAAATTATGTTTTATTTCAGTCTGAAGGTCTTTCTGCCCTAAAGTTTAGATTTAATTAGGTTTCAGAATTTAATTCCACTTTAAAATCGGAATAAAGTGTCGGAAATAAATATACAGTTAATATGTCTACATTCAATTTGAAATGAAAAAAAAAAACAACATGGATAAAGATTTCATAAATCCTGAATGTACGTGTATGTCATTATTTGCGGTAGGAAACTGTAAATTGAAGTGGAACAGAATTGTGCAACATAAGATCCACTTAATCGCAAACGCAGCAGCTCGAATGAGCAATCCTTAATCTAATTGATATGAATTTGGAGCCGAGAGAACGAACATTCGAGTGCGTGGAAAAGGATGAGGAGCTATTTAAAATGCAATGTATTCATCCCGATGCATAAATATGGAAGCTGCTAGTCTGCAGTCTCCGCAGGATGGTGTACTTCTACTTCTTTCGCGGCCGCTCATTTTCCTGCGGAGCTTCCGGATCATTAGCGGGCCGTGTTCCCATGTTGCCGGTCTGCGAGTAATTACGTAATTTGAATGTAATAAATGGAGTTTAGCTGAATTACTACGCTAAGTCGCTACTCGAAATACGCAGCATTTGCAGAAAGAGTAGAAGTCCTCGCTATCCGGACCAGATCTATCTTGGTTCCTGTCTTTCTTTCTTACGTGGAGAGATCACGTCGTGCTAACAGTTATTTCCTACGAAACAATTTGTTACTATTTAGATCGTAGATAACGTGTATTTCGGACGTGGATATTTTGAAAGCTACCTCCCGGTGTTTTGCATAAAGCGCAAGTCATTCATTAATTCTGCAGGATTAAATGACATGTGTTTTTAAGTAGACTATACAAACGTACAATTGTTACCGTTCACATTATGCAAATAACACGGAGAAGAACATCTATAACCATTGATTGCTTAGTTATTTAACAAACAAATTAATTAATATTTAATTAAATATATTATATTATTAAGTATTTAGCAGATGCAGGCATTTGCGATAATGAATATTTATAATTAAAATAAATCTATTGAACTGAACTTATGCAGTATCCTTTAACAAATAAACTTATATATTTATACTTCATTTTTTGTTGGTGATAAATATCATAAGAAATTGAATTATTTGATTATTTCCCTACCATAATCCCGTTGGAATCCTTCGATCCGTTATCACGGGAAGTTAGTTCTTCATTCATTTTCTTCAATTTGCCAATGTTCTCTACGTATTCACATTGTAAATCTACTTATTATGTCACAGGTAGCTTTTTGTGATCTTACAAATCAATCTTATTGTGTTTACATTTACTAAATGGAGTTTTACGTCTCCTTTGAAATGTTATTAATAATCATATTTATTGCAGCAATTACACAAAAAAACACAATACAATAAAAATTAAGAAAAAGAAGAAAATTCTATTGCTATTAATTTGTTAGTTTATTTCCAGATATAATTGAATAATTTTAAGTATAATTGAACTATACACCATACAATTAGCACTCTAATTAAAGTTGAATAGACAGGCTTTCCAATGAATCAATTGGGGTATTTGTAACTGTTAGGGTTCTCCTGTAATTCATTGTCAAATTTAAAACAATATTTGTTAAGCCTCGAGTGTATTTACGAAAAGTTGAATTTATCAGTAACTATACACCATACAATTATCAGTAAGCACTCTAATTAAAGCTGAATAGACAAGCTTTTCAATGAACCTATTGGCACATTGGCAACTACACCCATACCTCGCTTTACGGCCTAGTTACGTTCCACGTAAAAGCCGTATAAGGAATAAATTATTGCGCTTGCGCAACCTGTATAGCGAAACATTTTAAGCCGTAAATCGAAAACGTGCCTTAATTGAAGAGGGCCGTTATAGCGAAATGCAGTATAAAGAGCGGCAAAGTGGCTATTGTCAAATCAAATTTGTTACATTTTCTATAAATACAGAAAAGGTAAACTTCATGACTACTCATGAGAAATAATGAGACTATAATATTAAGCTCGTTTTTTGTTATATTATTTTTTTCTGATTATCTCGTAAATTGAAATATGTAAATTTTATGCTCAAATCACATTCATTGCAACTTTATTATCATAGATGATCCTTCTTTTATCCGGCGAGGAGAACCAGGTCGCATTACACGAAGGCGCACGAAATTGCCAATTTCATCCCGAAATCTCGGATAGCTAAGAGTTCGGGTCCTGCTACCCATCTAACAATTCTTAATTTGAATATTCATAAAAAGAACGTCAGGAAATATTTTTGTAAGCAAAAGATATAAATTCAAACTCATAAATATCTTGCAATTTGTTTTCCTCAATAAATTTCATTTCATCGTATAAAAAATGTGTTATACAGTGATGCTATTATTTGATTCTTTATAATGACTAATGGTGAAGAAAAACATACTAATATTTAATAGTGAAATTGTACTTATTATGAATAGAAAATATGGTTTGTCTTTACAGTATACAAATCAGGAACATTGTTATAGTATGACTAAATAACTTAAATGAAGTTGCAATTCGTCACCTTAATTCGCAAAACAATGCATTGTTTGATAGATAAAAATGTGATATTCTTAGTATTGTTTACTAATACAAATCTAACAAAATTTACTATATTTCAAACACATCTATCTACAAGATATATCATTTCTACCCAGCTTTGGTTCTGATTATATAATTGACTTATATTTTTCAATTGTTATTAATGTTTCTAATATAGTATCGTAATAAACAGAATCGATTACATTTTCTTAGTAATAAATCTTATTATTATGATAAATTATTTAAATACTAATTACATCCTAAAATTAAACTCTTCATATGAACAAATACTAAATTACTAATACATACAATCAAAAAGTAAATTACCGATTTAAAAGCTCAACACAATAAAAGACAGTTATTCATTGCGCAACGTGAATGTATCATTCAGAATAAAGGTACTTATTACGATGCATTTGCTAGAATTTCATTTATGAATACGGTTTGAATCTATTGGGACATCCGAAAGGTAATTCCATCTTCGGAGTTCAATAATTTGAGCACTCTTTGAGCATCCAGCTTCACGAAAGATCAACGAACCTTCCCCATTGATCGTGAACAGATTTCGTTGGTACTCCAACACCGAATCACAAAAGTATATACATATAAATCAGTAAAATTTATATTTATGTAATTACAGTTTATATTGTAGTTATTATATATTATAATTATATAGTTATTAATTATTTTTTTACCATACCTTCTTTATTTGAATATCTTTATTGGGCCTTTCTGCCCTGGCAATAACTAATTTTCTTTAAACAGTCTGTTTTTAAAATTTTGAAAGGTTTTTTATTATATAATTAAAATATTGTGTATATTATTATATTAAACTATGATAGAGGGTAGATCATTATTGAGAAGTTATAAATTACTTCTAAAACAGCTGGAACTCAACACTACTCCTTTACACAAACGTTTAATTAGTGAGGAATGTTTGAAACTTTGAACTATTCGAAATATCAGCGAGCCTTTCCAATAATTAATAATGGAAACGCCACTGAGCCAATTGGGAAGGAACGGATTTATATATCCGTGGATTGTAACTGGTCAAGAGAAAATAAGAAAACGCAACAATGCGTTAAACACGTCGTTTTCATGGCTTTATTAACATATTGATTATGTAGATTTTCAAAAGTGAATTAATTATTGATATTGAAATTAGTCGAGAAAGCAGGAAACCATTCCTATAAAACAAACATTACAAATGGAGTGAAATTTCATATTATGATTTCTCAAAAATATTTACTTTTAATATCAAATCTGTATTCCTATTGTTTTCCCCTTAATTTCGGCATATTTTAAATAATAATAAATTTAAAAAATCATTAATGAGAAAATATTATTTTACTGCTGACTGAAATATTGAGTTCTACTCTTTTGATATTCAACCTCCATCAAAATGTAATTCTTCATTTCCAGAATATTAAATTTAACTATTACACTTTTCATAATCATATTTATTTCTGGAATTCCTAATGAAACAATCTCATGGATTCATCATCAATTCCAGAATTATACTTAACTATTACAGCTTTTATCAAATTATTTATATCTAGAATTAATTTCATTTAAGAAATTCTTGAAAAAATATAGTATACAGTGGTACCTCGATATACGAGCAAGATTTTAGATACGAGGAATCGCACACTACACTAACAGTTTCTCCCACCTCAGACTAATTGCTTTGAGATACGAGCAATTTGATATACGAGCAAGGTTTCGGAACGAATTAAACTCGTATGTCGAGGTACCACTGTTGAAAAATCATCGGTTGAAATAATCTTGAGGAATACTATCTACCCTTCTAATTTGCAACCAAAATTATATAACTTGCATTAACTAATTCCTACTTACTTAATAAATTTGATTTCTATGGTATCTAGGTTGAATCAAATTTAAAGTATGCTCCTTAGTCTTGTTATATACACTCTATATTGAAGGTGTTCTTGAATTCATAGAATGCAACATTGAACAATTCCTTATATAAACGTAGCTAATTCGCTAGCCGTGCTTCTCCGAGGTAGCCAAAAGCAAAAATCAGGAAAAAGATGGTAGATGCTGCGATTCCATGATCTGCGATCCAGAGCGAGCAGAAATTTGATTAATCGCCGGGCAATTTGAATAAGAAACAAGTCGTGCCATCGGAGTTATTGATTGGGAAGCCAAAGCCGCAAGATCCTGGCTTGAAATAGTAATCAGATTTGGCATGCGATCTTGAAACACGTGCGCAAATGGCAAATAGCGAATAGCTTGCAAACAACAAAGCATTGCAGATCGAACAAAAGCACAAACAGATAAAAAAAAGGAGTCAAAAGCCAGGAACAACGGAGCAAGCGGAGAACAACGACAGCGGGCAAAAGGAGCAAGAGGAGAGTGAGATGAGAGAGGAGAGAACGAAACCAGCGGATAGCAATAAAAATATAGTGTTCGGCTGTGTGTAAGTATAGAGATCGATCGATTCGACGGTGGTCATTTCGTGAGGAGGTAACGGTACCAGCGTGCTGTGGTGCTCTCTCCGACTCTCTCATCCTATGGTTCTGGCCTCTTCCTCGTTCTCTCTGTTGTTTCTAACGTGAGACTGTTAGGAGAGTTTGGTGGTGAGGGTCGTCGTCGTCGACTTCGTCATCGACTTCATCCTAGTCGACGGTGAAGAGCGCGAAGAGTCAGGGAACCACGGAACCGATGATGATCGTCGTGAGGTTCGAGGGTGGAGCACTCCGCACGACGCGGCTCAGACACAGTCGGAATCAGAAGAGAGCGAGGTTCTAGCAGTCGCACATGCTCTGGTTCCACTGCTCTTGTGGGCGCGCACTTTTAACTTCTTTCTTTCGGTTCTTTTTCCCTCAACATTTGTTCATGTAACAGTTCCATCGCGGCCGCTGCCGGTGCGTACGAATCGCGCGCGCGCTCCCTGCAGCTACAGAACTTCGTTGCTCTCAAACTAATTTTCTGATAACGGGGAATCCCCCGTTCCAGTGATACATTTCATACCTGTGCTCCTGGTTTTGCGAATTTTGTGTGTGCAGTTTCAACATTCTCTTATCGGATTATTGTATACATATATCAGTCTTTGCGGCTTCTTCTGCATTTAAAGGATTAACACTTGTGCCTCAAGTAAGTTGTGAACTCCACATATTTATTTCTTGCAAATATTGCATTACACATTTACAACATAGATATTTTCCTCCCAATAACAACTGTTCATACTTAAATCTGAATATATCCATTACTATTAGCAACTCCTTTCTTAACGACATAAACCATTTTATTCCATACATAATAATTGAATTATCCCTGGTAACTGATATATGCTAATTCAATACAAATTGATTTATTTCCAAGTAATGTTAAGTCAAATACTTAACCAATCTTTTCAATTGAAAAAAAACTTGTTTGAAAATGTCTGCATCTATTTAATTTATGAAATGAATCATCAATAAGCTAATATTTCTTACGTATTTTGGGTAAAAAACTTTAAGATTTATGTACAAATAATTACCATTTTTATGTATGTAGTAAATATAAAAAAAACGATAATATATTTTCAATTCAATTCTCAAAAGCTTTAGTTTTAAAAACTTATGAATTAGTTACACCCTTTAAAAACTGCAGTATAACAGATTAATAATTGAAATGAAACATATTCAAAATTGACCACGCATGGGGTCAAAGGGCTATTGATTGAGATCTTGCTGCCCTTAATTATATAAAAACATAAACATTAGCTCTCAACTAATATAAATAAATGTAAACGTTTATAAAATCTATGTTCTAAATAAAATTAGATTTGCTTTTACATCCATTTAACATAGCAAACAATATTTTAATATAATTAGAATTACTAGTAGAACTTTCTCAATACTTCAAGTATTTGTTACGTTTATTTATTATTTATATATTCATTATTAATATACGAATGTTTCATGTTTCTATTTAGGAAATTAAATACATCTGAAACTTGTTTTTAGGATTCTTTTTCCTATTTAGAAATTCCTGAATCTATACCCATGTGTATACTATGTATTCCATTACGCCCAATCCTGTTTATTACGAAAATAGTTTTGAAAACGCTGACATGATTAAGTGCACTACAACATAAATTAGTTTAAATTTATTACGGTCGAAATATCGATTAATTACTATTCATTCAAGTTTCATTTACATACAAGAATACGATGAACTCAAAGATAGTATTTGGATGTTAATGTCATTTCAATATGGAATAGTTTCAAAATATTTGTTTGGAACATTAGGTTTAAAATAAAATTAATAAATACTGTTATATTATCCTACACTCGTTTTTCTCTATACTTTACACGTTTTTACATTTACAAGTTTTCACAAATACATCTAATCTCCGATTTACTTTTACTTTTACATGGATTTAAAATAACAAATTTATTAAAAAAATGAATATTTATTAATTAAGAAGTTAATATTAGTAATCTATGAAATTGATGAAATTTATAATTGTCATATGTATATGCTTAGATATTTCAAAATATTCATTGTTACTATAAAGAATGTAAATGAATGTACATTTTAGTTTGATTTCAATTTACACGTTTCAACCATCCACTAATTCAATGTAAATGGCTTTCAAAGAACCCTGTCTTCAGTTTAAATTGAGATCAAATAATATACAAAATAATTTAATTTCATAATTTCAGTAAAACTTAATGACTAATAACTATTTGTTAAGTTAATATAAAAGAAAGGTTGTTGATTTGATTATATCAATTATTGTATTGAAGAAATCCTGTAAGAAACGTCGTAAATATTGTTCGAAATATTGTTACGAAATTGGAATTTCCCGTATGCAATTATCGTATTCCGACATCAACGATAATTACAAATTCCTAAGTGATTTGTCTTGATCACGTATACATATTTCTTATTATGTTATTGAAGTTACAATCGCAATGTGCTTCCTAGAAATATTATTCTCAATTTAATCGTCTTCTATTAACCAATCTCATACTTTTTTTTCACCAATTCGTAAAATATGTTCTGTTGTTTTGGTTTTGGTTCAGTCATCTCTTGACGTACACCAATGATTGTAGTAAACGATGCTGCGGATTCAATAAACGTCTACATTGGTAGCCGATGCGATGGGCGTCGAGTTTATGTAATAGCACGGACATAAATCCCGGATTTAAATGTCTCGAGATACGGCTCAAATCTTGTCCGCATTTTCTAACACACCATTTAACTAGAACCTCATGTCTACTTTGGATAATAGCGCAGAAAGAAGAACGTTCCACGTCAGTTCTTCTACAGTTTTCATAATAAATGCGGTTGAGATGTTATTACTTTAATAACGACGATGCTACGGTCTTACTCAACGACAATCCAATAAGTTATTGACCCAAGGTATTCAATATGCTATTTCAAAATTGCTTTTTAATGTAAACTTTGTTTTAGTTAGATATATATATTATTAATATATCATTAAGGATAAATTGTAATTTAATTAAATTTAGTAAAAGACACTTAATACATTGTTTGCAAAATGTATTATCTTACATGCCTTTGGCTTCTCGCCAAGCGAATCCCTAGTCTGAATACCGAGGAGGTTTAATCCTTGGAAGAGATCTTAAACTATCCACTTATTGTTTTTCTCAAGTACTTATAAATTTTTCTAAAATAATAATAAAACCTCTATAATGATTACGATGTTAAAAATATCCAATACGCAAGAAATTTGATGCCTCCTCGTTTATTTTCACGTGGGGATTAATTTACAAGCAAGCGTCTTGTGCATATGGGTGTTCGGCGCTGTTTTCCGAATCCGTCTCCATTCTCCTTGGATAATCTCTCCCTGTACAAGTAAGATGAAAGCACGCTTGACTTATTAATGAACTTATGCACTCGTAAGCACACTACCAACTAATTAGTCTGTGCATTAGCATTTTCCTCAAAGAAGTCACGCACGATTAATTGTAGACGGCATTAATTTTCGCATCGCGTTAAACCGTTGTTAATAACGATATTTCAAATGGTATCAGGGCCTAGCCCCTTTCAACATTTCTGCAGAATCAACAAAAACCAAAAAAAAAACGCAACGCAACGCACTAAAGTCCGTTAAATATAACTGGATTATTAACTACGTACTTCGTTTTCCATATAAATTTTATAACAAATTTAAATTAACGGACTGTTAGTGTACTTGTTGTTAATTATATTGGTATTGCAGGTAATTGCTGCTAATTCAACTGGTAATTCAATTAATTTGTGAATACTTTCACTATCTTGATAAATATGCGACAGTAAACTTAAATTTTAAATTAGTTTATTAACAATTAAATCATTGTTCTAAACATTTAGTGGAACACATTAAATTCAATGGAATTTCACTTATTCTATAGTGATATAAGTCCTTATGATCCTTGTACTTATTTTTTTACGATTTTAAAACGATTTGACAAATAAACAGAAAATTGTATTAATTCTCAAGAAAAAATTGATATGAATAATACTGAAGACTAAAATTCATAAATACAAAATTAATTAGATTAAATTAATGAGAACTTAACAAAATTTATCTATCCTATCCCTTTTGTCTACTAAGCCCTTGTTGAGGAACATTAGATTCAAAGTTTATTAAGAATAAATTGTGTAAAGAATCTTGCATTCTATTGCAAAACTTATGGAAATTTGATTAAACTGGTAATTCCAAATATTGTTAACAATTTTATGATCGCAGTTTAAGAATTTTTCAATAAGAAACAAATTTGCTGAAGAAAAACTCATATTCAATTATAGAAAAAATTGTACTTTATAATAATTTATCTAAATAATCCAATGTTTATTTCCTTAAATTTGATTTCAATTAAGATAATACAACAATACAGTTACATCAAAACACATTAATTATGTTAAAATTGCATAGAATAATAATAGAAAAACAACTAATGCAACTATTGAAATACACTGATACAAGTAACTTACTTACGTAATAAATTTCAATGACAATACCAATTGTCTTATTCGCCGTTATAGATTTAAAAAATGAATAAGTATTAGTGATTGTCATCAATGCATTTCAACGGTGGAGAAATCGAATAAATCAATGGGAATATGTTCTTAACGAATCACTTTGTCCAGACGTAAACTCAATAGAATTTAATTTAATATCGTTTAGAATACAATAGGATCGTATATAAATGAGATATGATGATGATAAATTTAATCAAAATGTCCAAAAGAATATTATTCAATTATTCAATGTGATTATGAAACATTGAAAAAAGTAAATACAATAATAATTTATTTAATTAATGAATATTATTCACAAAAGTGAATTCATATTCATACATTTATTATCTATATGTTTATGTACAGAAGAGTTGCAAGAAATTCTTATAACAATGAATTAGTAGTAATAATTAACTTTTTGGTCCAAAAAATAAGTAATAATAAAATAATATTTCTTGCAATAAATTTATAATTACAATTGCCGTATGTTTATTGCATATTTTGTTTAATTTTCTTCCTTAATTTGAATGATTTATGTTGAATTATTCGGTTATTAATAAGAAATAAATATATTTCAGAGTTAAAACAGTATGGTTTAAGAAATATCTTCATTCCACAAAAAAGGTCACCAAATTTGTCACGAGTTGCGTTTTTATAAATATAAATCTTACGGTGAATTAATGAATCCAACGAAACCGAAAGCGAATTCGACTTTTAGATTATTGTATTCTTTCTCTTTTTTTCTTTGTTTGTTATTAATAAACCAGTCACATTTCTTTTATTATTTCGCCTTAATGCACTTCGCCTTCAGAATATTCATTCGAAATTTCGTCTCGGCAAATTATGACACCTCGAAACCATCCGACATGCTGTGAAAAGTGAATCACAGAGAAAAGCGAAAGCGGTTTTTGTTTCTTTTCATTTGTTGCCATGCATTTGCATGCCGCTATAGGCATTTAATAAATAAGGTATGACTTAACGATTCAACATCTCGCGATAACTGGCACAGTTATTCTGCAGAAAAGAAGCGATTCAAGGTGAAATATTATATAATTTACGAGGAAAACGGCATAAAAGAAACGTAAAGTAAACCGACCTGAACATTGTACAATAACGAGGATAAGTTGCTCTGTTAATGTTTGCTATTTGCGTTAATTTTTGCGCACAAAGTCGAACTGTTTCCGAGTAAAATGTTAACAAGTTTCTTAACATTTCTGTGTGTGTGTGCGTGTAATCTTTTTTTTTCTGCCTCGTCTAAATCTGCGAACTTCGCGCAGTTCCACTTACTTAGCTGTATGTTATGTAACAAACGGAGAAAGTGGCAAGTAGAAAAAAAAACGCGCGCTCGTTGGGTTAACGAAATTACGATTTTACATGATTGATGATTCGCAGTTACGGCATTAATTTTCGGTAAATATATTTAATATTTGACCTTATTCCATGAATTAGAGCAATAGTTGATTATTCCTTATATCATTCGAATTGCTGAAAATGCAAAGAATCCCGCTGAAAAGAACTCTTTATAAATAAGTGTATTACAAAAAATATATTACATAATGGAAATATTACTTCAAAGATTATTCAGTAATCAATTTTTTGGACTAAATTATCGGACTATAAGACGCACCCTTTAGATTCTTGTTTAATACATTTAGATAAACTACAATTTTGTCACTTTTCTATCTGAAGAGGTCCAAAAATTATATAATTGTAATTAATATTTTCTGAGTAGATTACTTAAATTACATTACTTAAATAGTCTATTATTTTTTTTGTAAAAGGTCATTTTTAACATCTTGTATTTTCTACTGCAAAGGTAAATAAATGAACTTTTATAAAATGTTAAGTTTCAATAGTAAAATTATTTCAATTTATTCAAATTAACTCACAAAATTTACATAACAGTTTTCAGAGAATTTCCTCTCAATTGACAGATCATAGAAATACTTTACAACAAAGGGTATTTCTTTACCGAGTGATTAAGAGCCCTGCATTACAAAATACTTTACAACACATGTGTTCATTACTAGAAAAGTTTACCAAAGTTTGAGCTATACGACTACACGTAATCAACTGCCACTCGAATTGAATCACTTTATGAAAGTACCATAAAGCAATTTCCGATTTTGTCAAGAAGAAACTTTTCGCAGCAGTAATCTAAGTTTCGTCCTAAGCAAATAATAAAAAAGGGTTAAGAAACTTATTTCCAACAAATCCGTTGTTCTTGTTTATGAAAATTAATTTATTTTCACGAATGTGGGGCAAAACATAAATTTCATAATTTCAAATAACGAGATGTTTAGTGTAAACGTAATTTCGGATAATAACCAAATGAAAACAACAGAATAATTACACGTATTATTAACGTGATCATTTGTTTACAACGTCCTTCGACAATATTAGTATACAAAAATTGTAGATTTTCCATCGATACTTCCATGTAATTTATACGAACAATTAAATTGCGTAGACCGAAACAAAAACTAACGGCAAGCCTTGACAACAGCAACGAAAAATTGAGCCAATTTAAATATAATAAAACAATGAAATTGCGCCACGAGTGAAAACATTGCAAGGTGAAAAAAAAATAATATGAAACGAACAAGTGGTGGCTGCTTCCAAGTAGGGTTTTCTCTATCGAAATAGATGCCAGAATCTCTCTTTCTGAACTAATTGCGGCGACGTTGCATAAGTTAATTAAACCGCGAACGAAGTAAAATATGATTACTTAATTTGCAGGATCGCAAAAAAAAATAAATAAAATAAAGCGCGTCGCGCATTAAAACCGAACGAAAAACTAAATGTCCAATAGAAAGTAATTTAATTGCCGGAATAAAAGGCCGCAGTTTCATTCAAGTTTCATAAGAAAATCGTAAATGTTTTTCGCCTGGATTTTTATTTGCTTTTTTCGATCCGTTCGCAGCGCGAGATTAGCATGTCTTTGGATTGGCCGCCTAATGAAATGCGAATGAATGTTAATCAAGAGTTAATCCATTCGCAGTTTAACCGATCTTTCAGCCTGTAATTATATTTATTTGATATTTTATTTTACCTTCGAGCAGAAGACATTCCGTGTGCGTTCTCTCGTTCTGTTTGCAATTTGTAATTCATTAAGTATGTGGTAGCGAGTCTTCCGGTCTGCCGGCTGAAGACCATTAACTGAAGTCTCTCTCTCTCTCTCTGCTTTCGTTTCACTTCTGTAATGATCTATTTACAATGCTTAGTGAAGAATAAATCAATTTCACTTGATTGATAATTACCAACGAATTTTTATCAGTTTTTACGTGCATTTTCATCAATATATCGCTGTGTGTCAATGAATTTATACACAACTTCATGTATATGTTATAGTAAAAACGTGTGAGTTGACATTGTAAGAAACAAATACATATTTAAAAGAATTGTGAAATTAGAAACTTTAAAATATAAAAAACAAAAGTATTTTCTTTATTAGAAAAGAAATACACCCATACGGCCGCAATTTATACAGTATTTCGCTGTAACAGCCCTCTTCAATTAAGGCACGTTTTCGATTTACGGCCTAAATGTTTCGCTATAACGGCAAAAAAACTTTTTTTTTAGTCGATATATCTACATGTTACATTGCGCAAGCGCAATAATTGATTCCTTATACGGCTTTCGCTTTGCGGCCAAGTTTCGTAGAACGTATCTAGGCCGTAAAGCGAGGTATGGGTGTATATACTTATTTCATAGAAAATTATTGCAAATAGCTAAAATATGAAATAGGAAAACTCTTATTCTACCTAATTTTTCCGTATAATTTTAGTCTGTTTCAAATTGATACGAAAATATTATCCTAGTTATTATTAAACATATTTATTGTTCACATATTTACTGTTCAAAAAGTACAAATTAATTTACATGTAAAAGTATACAAAAAATAAAACAATAGCCAATTAAATGAAAAGGAAAAATTTAACATCAAAATAATCTAAACTAAAAATTAATAATTTCTCTTGGTTAATAGGTCTTGGCTATATCTCGCTTGTTAAATATTATTTCGTATTTTATATTACAGAATGACATTATTTTATATAATAACAAATCAATGCAAAAAGTCTTATTAGCTAAATACGAAATGCTATGAATATTCAATAAGATAAGCTAATACATAAGATAATACATAAAGCTTTGAGATTAACAACTATGTTTGAAACACATACTTTTTTTTCTATTTGCAACCTGAATATGAATTGAAACGAATTTTCATCAAAAACTGTGCGTATTCTACTCGTGTATTTTAAACATAATTATATCTTACAGTAAACTGTATATTTACATATACATATTATAAAGGAAACTAGTCATTTAATATTTATATAAAGAAATTCGATACAGCCAATTATTGCAGCTATTATTTTGTAACTTATGAGTGGGACACGTTAAAATTGAATGTATTCCCATCACCAACATCATCTATTTTTAATGAATTGTGGCGCTGTTAATAACCTTCTTATAAAATCCGGTCATGTTTTTCTTGTATACATAAGACAGCCAGAGATCTTTATCCACGAAACATGCAATTCGTCTTATTTTCCTCACCTTTCGCCTCCCACATTCCATACCTTACACATCTAAAATCGAAGCAGTGTTCGCTGTCATTAAACCACATTCACCGGGAGCGGCGGGACGGGAGGAAGCAGAGAAAAAATCTAGAACCATTAATATTGCTTTCCAAAGCGGCGTTGATTTGTGTAATTAAAGTGTTGATCTATGAACGCATTAACAATGAATCTTCCAATGGTACCGTACGAAACAGGATTATATATAAAAAAAAGCAGATGGACGACTCTCGTGGGTATTTCCGCCTTATTTAGGCACCGTGTGAGAGCACTCCCGATGTCGCAATCTTCAATGAAGAAGAAAAACAGATAACAAATGTAATCATTGCATTTCACCAATTCCTTCTATCGTTTCGTAATGGATATCCTGTTTGATGGTGTTATGAAATAGTTCGCAACAGAACTAATTGAAAGATTTCATTTTTTTGTACGGTTGTTTTTGTTATAAATTTTGAAAACCTTCTACTTTTTTTGAGTGAATATTTAATAAAATATGTTTTTATTTTAAATAAATAATCAATATAGCATAACATACCTATATTTAACATAAAAAATACCATTTTTTCACTAATGAAATTGCATACTATTTTGAGTTTAAATTTGATTACCTAACTAATAAAAAAAAAACTATATTAACAATTATGTCATCATCAATTAATTAATCAATCATTAATTACTATATTCTGGAGAAAATATCAATTTATTTTAGAAAATAATTGACCAAAGTCTTTCCGTCCTTCATAAAATATTGTCAATTAATTAGTAATATTGATCTTTTATTTCATCAATAGAAGATTTTTTTTGTATTAAGTAGTCAACAAAACATACTGTATTTTCCCAATACAAAGGTTTATTATCCACTATTTATATATTAATTATTCACATATTTCTCAATTTTATTAAGATGTTATAATCATTTCAAGTACAAACCTTTGTATCAAAAACTATTAAGGACAAAATAAATGTATAATGTTATGTTATGAGCAATAAATATTATTATTGATTTGAGATCGAAGAAGGAAGTGACCTTTGGCACGTTTGAAATTTAATGTGCATTGCTTATTTCGAGTGAACGATTTCGATGTTTTCTCGTTTAATTGCCTTGAAGTGAAATTGCAATTACTATAAATATCGTTCACGCCATCATCTGTAATAACGCTTTATTTCCGGATGATAATTACGATCCTAATTAAATCTTAAATTTGATTTCCAATTAATTAATATCCATAAGCCTACATTTTTCAAGCAAATTTCACAGATTTCGCATTTCAAAAAAAAAACATTCATTCTGATGTTTAAAACTAAAACAGTGTTTTTAAAATATCATTGTTATAAGAATAAAAAGAAAGTAAAGTTGAAGACTTTTTATATTTTTATATAAATAAAAACGGAAAGTATTGGGTAAAAAATAGTAAAAGTAATATAATTAAATAATTAAAAGCAATTTATTTACTATATTAAGTGATAAATTTGAATGAACTAAATTGAACAGAATATAAAAAAATGCTGTTTAGAAATTCTCCAATCACTTTTGCTTTCTTGTTGATACAAAATCGCGATTCGGTGCCGAAATATGTAGATATTTCGTTACATAATCATGTCAACTTTATTTCTACTAAATTGCTCGTCCAAATTTCATATTAATTTGTGTTATTTTGTTGCTTGAATTCACCTTGAATGTAACTATAAAATATTGTTTATATTGAATAAACCAATATTGTTATAAAGTATTTAAATATAGAGTGAAAATTTAAATAGAAGATTAGAAGATTAGAGTTACATAAGAATAAATGTTGTATCAATTTCAATATTTTCTATTAGAAAAATTAAATCAGAAGTTTATCCTATCCTTTCATTATTATATGCGGAATAATAAGATTATATATAATTCTACTATTCAGAATTGTCTTAATTCTTTGAAAATATTTAGTTACATCAAAATATATCACACATTTGTTGTACAATTTCCTGGTTAACTGTAGTTATGTGAAAGCTGCTCTGGAATGATTCAAGAGTATGTGTTTCGGTTGGTCATAAATCAATAACAGCGGATCAGAACATGTATAATTGTTGCATGCATGTAAGTTTAGAGAACCTCTTTAGGTGCTCTCTAAATTTGGTATTTGCAATGCCTTCTCTTTGTGGGTAGGCGTCGCGTTCCATGTGAGCCTCAACATTCTGGACTGAAAGAAGCTTTCTCTTCGCAAATGGAGAAATAGTTTGAAAACCCCAATATCCGGGGATAATGGTGGCACTCAATGCGAGCGTCTCTTGAGTATAGAAGGATTCTTTCAATAGAGATTTTGTCTTTGAATTCCCACTAATAGAAAGAGACCAAACCTGAATAGAAGATGGATGTTTACCAAAGAACCTTTCAAAGAATCCCTGGAGATTGTCATTAGTATTTGTTTATAAAATGTATTGGTTTTGTCTTGACAAGTGTAGGGTGTGAGAAGATTAAAACATATTGATTGTAAAATGAGTATCGATATATTAGTTTTATTTCAGAACTCTATACTTTGTTGAAAAGCTGTGATAATAAATTTGTAACAATGTTTACAAAAGTTTTTATTGTGTAATTCAAACATCAATTGAAACTAATTTGGTTCTTTTTCTTCTAAAATCAAGTGTCTTTACAAATCATTTTTCGATTACTATAAATACAAGTATCAGTGCTCTAATTAAGTACAAAAGTTCTGTCTTTCAATGATTCCATATTTGTAACTATTACTATGAAAATTTAAAAATTCGGAAACCTTTCGAATCTTTACAAATCATTCATACTAATTAATAATATTTATTGATCACTTTTCTTTCTTCAATCTTTCTATATGTCATAATTGTATATATTGCAGATTTCCTGTAATTTCTTGACAAACTATCCAAAATCCAAGAAAAAGATTAGGAATTAATGTTTGTCGTTTAGCATTGCTCATGCATATTGTTTGTAATTTATAATAGGCGATGAATTCTGTAAATGTTAGAAAACAAACAAACAAAAAAGAGTCATCGCCTTTGAATTGTCGTGAGAATTCTGGTTGGGATCCAAATTGATCGGATCCGTTAATAAAAGTGATCCGGGTCCATCCGTGAGGAGCGGTCCGGGCCGTATGATAAATTAATTACGTAACCCGTTAGCGCGGCTTCGTCCATCTATCAATTAGTCCAGCAGCGGAGTTATTATTCACTATCTGGCTGCACTCGTCAGCAGCTTCCGACGATGCCACCAACAAAAAAAAAGTAATTGAAAAAGAAGTGATGCCAAAAAAAAAGAACAACTGAGAAGAAGCGGCAGCAAACTGGATTCACTGTTAGTTTCTTTTGATGGCTGGAAGCGAAGCTGCAAGATTTTTGTTGACGTAAAGTAGTAATAGCAATAAGGAAAAGAAAAGAAGTGTGCGGAGAGAAGAAAAATGTGTAGAAAAACGAAACCCACAAGCAAACCCATTGAAATTTCTAACGGAACACCGAAGTGAATCGTATCAGAAGATAAGCCTTCTTCTCCTTTACGACGAGCACAATTTCCGACGGCGGAAAAGTGGCCTCCTCCTCACGCCTATCCACACAATTCAATGGACGTGACGTTCTTATTTCATTCTTCTTCGCCCCGTTCCGTTTCGAAATTTCGTTTGTTCTGGTTGCATCTCGAATATGGGAATTGGGTTTCGTGCCATTCCAAAACCACTCCATTCGCAATTGCATTCCCCGCACAATCGGTTCGCGTGTGTGAGAAACGTGCACGTCCATCCACATGCATTATTCTTGTCATTATTATTATTATTTCAGGGTATTAATGAGCTCTGATTAACGGCAGGATTCGCAGAGAGAGAGACGATGATTGTCCTGGTTAAGTGCTCCATCCGGTTCCGGCCAATCGTTTCGCGCCCTTTTCATATCCTCCCCCTTGTGTTCACATTCTGTGGTTTACATTAATCGCACGGCGAGAGGAAAAAATAGGTCAATTAGCATCCATTCTGCCACTGTTTTGATCATTAGATGTGTGAGAGCCTTCCAAATAAAACGATCCTTCATTTCCTCGACACCATACACACAACTCTTCTATTTATCCAAACCAAATGCTTCATAATCTCGAGTATAATACGCGCAATTCATTTTCATTTCATCCCCTAAAAAAACGGAATTATATTCGCATCGCTTTAAATATTGATTAATTTCACGTATAATTAAGAACTTAATCAAGTGTTTTCAATTACAAAATTTTATAAAGCGTTTTATGCAAATATGCAAAATTTAATTTACGAATTTAAATTTTGTCACAAACTTTCGCGCTTTAAATTAAAATGTTGGTCATCAACATTGTTTAGCATAATCATTATGTTTGTATTTTATACCCATCATTGCTAATATTTAAACACACTACATTTTAGAATCAATAAACATATGTACATTTGCAAGCTTTACCCGAAACATAAATAAAACAATTAACTCTTTTTTAAATATACAGTATTTCAGTGGTCTCAAACTGGCGGCCCGCGTGCCACAACCGGCCCCAGTGCAATTTTACACGTCCCGCGAAATGTAAATTATATAATTATGTCATATTTTTAATCTGTTTATGTGACTAAATTCAATTATTTTTATGAAAATATTAAATAGGTATACAAAAGGCATGTTAAAAATACAATTGAAGATTATTTAAATAAATTTTCAAAGTGAATATACCATTTATTGGAAAAGTAAAATATTTCTCATAAACTTCGATAAATATGTTTAACAATAAAATATTTACTTTTTCTAGATTTTGATTTGAAGATGCATTCTTGTAAATCACATTGTACATTAAAACAACGGAAAACTTAATGCAATTTGCTACGACTTCCTTTCAAAGGATGACTGACGAGAATTCTCCGAAGAAACTAATTGTCCGATGCGAAATTTTACGACTGAAAGCAAAGTGTTATTTTTATATGCTTAGAGAAAAAAGACAGCTCTTTGTAAATTACGTAACTGAAATAGCGAAAAACAAGGATTAGACGTATGCGTAATATGTGAATTTGTTTAGACTTTTCATTATCATAAATCATTCTATTAGTTTTAAGATTTTATCAAGTTAAGTATAAGATTATTCGTAAATTGTTCCAAGTATTTTGAAAGCAACAGGCAGAACACTTATTGACCTCATATTGTTAAGGGTCGTTGGGATAACGACTTCTCTAAAGCCATGATCAAATCCGATTTTCAACAAGTTGGATATTTCACTTGTATTTTAAATCTCCAAATCTGTGAATCTCTCATAAATCCAAACTTTAATATACAAAATGAGTTATATGTAATAAGATTCTGTAGGTTCTTTATTTCTATATAAAATTTAAAATAATTTGTAATCCAATATCTTCAGATCTTAAATATTAACATTTCAAATCAAAAAAACCTATGGTATTTCTTTATTTTTTGTTGTATTGATTTTTTTTTATAAGATTTCTTGTAATTACATCACACACTTGTTTTAAGGCAAACATGAAACTCTATTGGCTTCCATTTCCATCATATATTTTTACATATGCAAATACTGATTTCTGTGAATTGTACAAAAAAAATGAAAAATATAAATATCTATCTTCGGGTCATGAATTAATAGTAATTTTGACTAAATAACAAACATTAAATCATCAACATAATAACACCGCTGTTGTTAATTATCCTAACTCGGGGCTACAAGCCTGCATGACATTGGCAATGAGAAATCTTGTATAAATATATGAAAAAAGAAGAAGTTCCGATTTCTTCTATTTGCGTAATGTAAAAATAGAATCTTAGTAGTTTATCATTGTTATTTATATACATGTAATCCTTACGTTTGTTTAAGAGTAAAATATGTTTTAATCTCTAGTTTAAAGCATAAAAAAGTTTTGCAAATAAATTGATTGTGAAAAAACAACGTTTATTATTAAATATAAATTAAAATAAGTTATGTGAAAACATTTCAAATAAATCTTAAAGAGTAATGATTTTTTGTAACTATAAAAGCTGATTAACCAAAATTTAATATAGAGGAGAAAATTGTATAGTCTATATACATTAACAAAATTAATTTATTTTTCAGAAAATTCCTAGAATTTCGAATTTATTATATTATAATTAAACACGATATGAAATGATATAAAACATGTAACAAACATATAATTAAGAATATATTGTGTTTGTCTTTAGAAGATGCATTGAAGAAAGTTTAAAGTAATTTAAAGCATTGTAGGTGATTCAGTTTGTTTACCAATTACACACGAGTGCGAAATAATTGGATTTTGGATTTGTATTTCAATTACACTTCACAAGTAGATAAAATGATTGGGAAATAATTTTTACGGCTGCACTTCAATATATTTATTTCAATATTGCAATAACATCGTTTTATAGCGAAATACTCGTGCTGTGTTTTTTACAATAAACCGAAAAAATGTACTACATTGATTGATAATACATCAGGTTTATAAAAAATAACTCATTAAGTAATATTATCTTTCATAATAATAATATTTATTGCAACAACTACAAAAAAAAATATAAAGTCAATAGTGATAGAGAAATGAGAAAGCTTTATTCAACAATTTATTTAATAAATATGTTTGAGTGATTAATAACAATGTTTACTTTTCTTCCATAACTTCAACTTTTAAAATTATAAGAATTTGAACACTTAATTAACTATAACTACTAAATTTCTACGCATTACATGCAAGATTTTACTATAAGTTTACTAAATATTCTTATAAGCGCGATATAGTTATGTAATTTGAAACAATGTAAACTTGTCTGGAATGTCACGTTCATTCCTTCAAGATCAACTTCCTGTGGTTGTTTTTTTTTATTGCAATGAAGTGCGATACCGTTATTATTTTATTTTTCAAATGTAGCTTAGTATGCAAGTACGTATACATTGGTAAAGTGCAAAGTAAGCCCACGCAGTCGTGCTTAATTATCAATTCCCGGCACTGATACGAAAAATGCCAGCGAGTAATGCTAATTAGCGCCTGAGATATCCCCTTTCACTTGGTATCACCATAATTTGTTCAGTCGGGAATTTAGTTTTCTATGCATAAAATTTGTAATTACAATTAGTACAACTAGGTCGAAAATTCGCCATACTTTTTTAAAACATTTTCTTAGATATAATCATAATTTTACTATAGTTTTAATATAAAAATTTGCCTGTTGTAATTTCTATAACATATTAAAACCATACCATTGAATGTTTTATTATTACATTTATGTATTAATTTAGTTAAATCTATAACTAGATCCAATACAAACTTAATCACTATGTTATTAAGTTTTTCTTCCGACGTTTTCCTCATTATAAAGATGAAACGAGTGCGCATTTCTGTAAACTATAAAACTATTTAAAACTTGATAAGATCGCTACACACAATATCCTTAAGGTAAGGTGAAAGTACATTATTTAAGGGTGATAACCTCTCACTAAATAAACACCATCTAAAGTTTAATTAAATGGAACTATCTTAACAACGTATAAATATAAATTGCCTCATTTACTCCTTAGAGGGTAGATTCAGGGACGTGGCAAATCGATAAGAGGCAGACACTTGTCTAACAAATAGCACAAACGGTTCGGAAGCGTTATATAACACCTTCTTCCTACAGTTGAAAGAACATTTACAGATTCAAGAGTACATTAATATTTTCTAAATAGTAGTAATAATAACAGTTTTAATTCAATAAACAATTATTTTCTATAGTTATAATATTTAAACATTCATTATTTACTGTATATACGCAAATTATTTTGAAACGATTTGAAAATAACAGGGTTTTTTCTCAAGAAATAAATTCACCACAATCAGCTACAATTAAAGCAAGGTTTCATATGCAGAAATTGATGAATTGCTAGTTAACAAACCTATTGAAGATGATGAAATATTAGAGGTTGTTTGTGCCTGATTTGCTGGAAACAAATCATATAGATACATCAATAGTGATACATTCCAATTGGAATTATAATTTTCTTACAGATGATCATCCTGCATAAAAAGCTACGTAATAAAAATTAAAAACATAACTACCAAAAAACAGGACAAACTGAAGCTGAAATAAACATGTTTTTGGAGACCCCAAGAAAATTTAAAATGAGCAATCACGAATACGACTATAAATTACACGTTCTGCTTTATCACTGTTCTATGTTTTCACTGTTCTTAGTTATCCGGTCACCGAATTGACATTAGTACCGCTTTCTTCTGCTTTTTCATATACAAAGTGTATATTTTTAAACAGATTCTACAGAAACCAATCCGTTTAGAAACAAGTTTGAGTGTTTATCTTTTGTATTATAAAAAAATTGATTATAAGGAAGAAATTAAAAATATATCATTTAAATTCAATTAAGAGATAAAATCTTAAACTATATTCTGTATTTCTGCATATTTTTCAATACGGAAAACAATAAAAAATCTTAATATATTGCGTTCAATTTTTGTTCGCATAAAAATAAATCAATTAGAATACCGAGAAATATTGTTCATAACAAAATTAACATAAATATGAATGTCGAAGACATGTTAATTTATTTCCACTGCACGTGAAAATCGAAGCAAAGAAAAATTACTTATAATGTTATACTACAATTCTTAGTGATCGGAATAGCAAAAATTCCTAAAATTTACAGAATAAATAATATTTCCATAATCTGAGACGGCCGAAGATGAAAGTAAAAGCGAACACGATTAAAGAATAAGACACCTGGTAATGTAGACACACAAACACAATGTCGTATAAAGCGATATGCAAATATACAGTATAAAATATTTACGTTTAGCATCAAATAGTGTTACGTGACGTTCTTGGAAATGGCGTAACGAATGTACGGAAGGAGGAGGACAACAAAAGTCAATATGCAATTCGTATCTGTTTGTATTTGCTTTTTTTTTAACGGCCGGTCGTTTAAATTTGATATTTGAAAATGTGTAAATAATTTCGAAATGCCGAACGCCTCTAATTAAAACCGTCGTGTCCGAAGCCTCCCAACATTTTTCGGCTTTTTAATTTAATTATAATGCCGTTTACGTAACGCCACTACCTCAAAAAATGTATCTATTTTTTATATATGCATTGTATCGTGACAACCCAATCATGACGGACGTAATTTACGCAAGGATTTTCGAGATATTAACATTTACTTTTGGCGAGATTAATTGGCGCTCGTAAAAGAACAACAACGGACGTTGTATAATGAAAGAAAACGCTTCCATATAGCTTTCAAATATTGTATTAGGATCGACGTCAATTTGCATTTATATGTTTACACATTTTATGTAGTGAAATGAAACTCGATCTGATCCCCATTAAAACCATACAATGTTGAATGCGAAATATGATCGTGCAGGAGAAGGAAGCAATGCTCTCGTTTTTCTCTATTTGCACTTTAGACTCAATAATAATAATACAACATTTGTATTACTCTACAAACATTTTCTTTTCTCTAAACTTATGAGTATATAAAACAATTATTATTTATATTTAGAAAAAAATAATAATTAAACATTATTTAATGCAACAGTTATACACATAATTACTGATTTATAGAAAAAATATATAGTTACCAGTATTTTTTGTATTTATACCTCTTATAATACGGATCAAAACTAACTAAATTTTAATTGACAGAACTTTAAACAAATATTTCTACAAAAATGTTTCTTTATACAGTCAAATATCTTGCAACTTATTTGTTTTATATCCACGATCAGTGCGGTTTCATAAGGAACCAATTATCCGCACTATGCGAGGTATTGATATAGTATAGGTCTATAACCCTTTGTATCAAAAGCATTATATTTTCTTTGTAGTTGTTGTTGTTTTTTTTTACTTTTACATACATAAATTTCAAAATGTTCATTAATTAAATAAAAGGAAAATCTGATAAGAATTCCAACAAATTTTAAATTTTCATTAACAAGATAATAAAATTGCATCAACAGCGTTCATTTATGAATGCACTTTTTAATATCACTTTTATGACTATTTCATAAGGAATGTTTGTAAATACGTAATTTCATGTTACACATTATTTACTCGGCGCGTTTAGCAAATGATACTCGAAATCCACGTTGAATGAAAGATAAGGCAACAATCGGTGTGACTCCATTGAAAGTAGTATTCTATCGAAAAATCACGAAATTATTCTCGCTCATGAATCACAGAATTATTCAACTGAAATTAACGGAATGCACGTTGATACCGAAACTTATCACGGTAGTCGTAAAGGCGCGTGTACTGTTAGCAAGGAATGTTCGGTATTTCATTGAGAAGTTGGTCTGCAAGTTAGTTTAGTGCTTTATACACAATGGTATTGTAAGGAGAATTGTTTATGAAACTTAAGGGATTTGCATAATTTTGTAAGCATTCAAATTAATTAACCCTACATGTTTTACATTATTAATTATAAACATATTTTATTTAAACAAAAGAAAATCGTATCTTTTCTAACAGAAATTGGATCTTTTCTAACTTAAATTCTTAGTAAATTACAATACAAACTTTGAAATTCTATAAATTCTGAGACGAAAAATATGGTAGTTAACGTTTTATTTACAATTAAATGTAAATAATTATTCAAATATAAATAAAATAATCTATTTAATCTATATCTTCTATAGGACAGACTAGGTTCTAATTGCAAATAAATTAGTTTGGCATTGTCATAAGCGTGCAAAAAGTCTGTACAAACATAGTTATCTTAACCTTACGATAAATATGTTAATGTTTATATCAGAAATAATTACACGTTTGTTACTGTTATTCATCTTAACAATATGAACTTTAGTAACATTTAAAATTTTAACAATGAAAAAGAAACAGTAGCCTTTGAAATATGGAATTTCATTTTTTTTTATATTCTAAGATATGTATTTTTATTACAGTTCCAAAAGTTACGATTTGAGAAAGCTCAAGCTTTAAAAACTCAAGACGAATACCAAAAACAATCAAGAAATTTTGTATATTTCAAACATGAACAATTTGAATATTAGGAATCTTGAAGCAGAACGCATGAAAGTTATGAAAGTCCGCCAATTAAAGGAGCTAATTATTTAATTCTCGTAATTAATGTAATAAGTTCTGCGTTTTGCGCATATGCAAGGGCAAAGTTCAGAAATTAAACCTTTTGAACTCGTCGTTATTTCAAAAACGAAATTGTTGTGCGAATCTCGCAAGTGAACTGCACGAAAACAAAATAATACGGGATTAATGAAATTGTATTTATTTCTTTTTGCAACGCGCTCCGATTTCCACACGTGAGAGAGTCACGTCGAAAATGCGACTGGAGATGATGAGGTCATCCGAATAAGTAAAATATGAGAACAATTATGTTTTAATGATATCGCTTATCATCGCAAGCCGTTTATCAGGAGTTATTGTGGCATTCGCGTTTAGTATCTCAAGTGCCGTTTGCCCAGTCACTGGAACTAGTGTTCACGCTGCAATTATTACGAACAGTAGTGCCTAATTGGAATTTCGTTTGTGAAATGATCGGTTCCAATCGTTTTTCGGACTTTTATTGGATGATTGTAGCGAAATAGTTCAAGACTAATTGCATTGTGTTATTTATTTTCGCGTGAAAGTTCAAGATGAGACTCTTCAAGAAGAGGACTCAGCGCGGAGGAATTGAATCTCAGAATAGTTTCAGGTGATTTCAATAATGCAATCAATCATTTCACGATGTTATTTAACGAGCATCTTTGCAGATGTTTCGGGGTATTGACCCAAGAACTTTTTTTTTTCATTTCTTATTATATCAAATTAAATAGTAGATGATTCTCTACAAACACAGGATGTTTGTCTATCACTTAGACGCAGGTCCTTCCGTTAGATATAACGTTTTATTTTCCATTAAGTTCGTAATTCATAACTAGCGTATAACTCACAATAATTCGATATAAAGCAAAACACTTTATTGTAATAACAATTGTTATATAATAATTACGTGTTTCTTATATTTTTTATTATCTACTGCTATTTAAATATTTCTAAAAATAGCAGTATTTGAATCAGGTATTATTGCTTTTATGTACAAAGATGACAGTAATATAACAAATTGTAAGTGCAAAATATATTTTGTATGAAAATTTAAGTAAAATATTTTGATAAGTTAAACGAAATTAATAATGAAATACCATACCTCGCTATACGGCCGCTCTTTATACGGCATTTCGCTCTTCAATTAAGGCACGTTTTCAATTTACGGCCTAGAAAAAACTTGTTGTCGATATATCTACATGTTGCCAATCTTGCGCAAGCGCATACTTTGATTCCTTATACGGCTTTTCGCATTGCGGCCAAGTTTCGTGGAACGTATCTAAGCCGTAAAACGAGGTATGGGTGTTCTTATTTTTTTAAACAAGAAATAAATCCAAGTATTAATTACTTTTATCTGACAAGTAATCATGTAACATTTATTATAGTTATAAATTTTAAATAGTATTATCTTTCATTGCAAAACAAGTTTGCATTGTAAATTAATTAAATTCCACATTCTATTCTATTTCTGCTTAAACAAAGTATTTTTGCCCAAATTTTATTAAATTCTGTTAAAATAATTACATTTTAAACAAATTTATTTCCCAATCTTCTTAAATAGAATTTCTAAACATTTTGTTCGTAGACTTTTAGTACATCTTAAAAGTAATAAAGATTTTTTTCAAACGAAATAACAGATAACATTTTTAATGAATTAACTAAGTATACTTAACTCATATACAAATGGTTTTAACAAAATTTTGAACATCAAATAGAATATTTTACTATACACAAACTTGGAGTGCAATTTATTTAAAATATATAATCCACAATGACCGAAATAATAACTGTTGTTGTACGTCAGAGTATGTCAAAAAAAGCAAACAATAAATTTGATTGAACAGATTCTATGCACTTTAGATAACGAATACAATAGGACATCCAGATTTGAAAATTTCGTAAACTATAATAATGTATATACATGAAATACAATCATTTGATGTATACTAATAAAAATAATATATTTCATATACTGAAAGGGCTATTCATTGCATTCTTAATGCATACCAGTAAATTACATTAGTTTCGTAAGGAAATCAGTAATAAGAAATCCTAAAACCTTAGTATAATTGAATGAATGAAATGTATAACTATAACTATGTGCTGTTGGATTGTGGTACTTGTGCTAACATAAATGTCTTTGCTTTCAGATGTAAAAGTGCAGTAAGTTGGGGTCGAGGCATGGAGGGCGAAGGAGACCGCTGCGCCGATGAGGGCTACCTCCTGGTGAGGATCCACGTGCCCGAACTCAACGTGCAAAAGTGCCTACAATTCCCCAGGGACCAACTCGTCTGGGATGTTAAGCAGCAGTGTCTCGCCGCGCTTCCCAAGGTAAACCCATCATCCTTCGAAACCTCTCATCCAACAACACTCTCATCTACATCAACCTCCAACCGAATCGTCTCAATCCAGTCAGAGTTCATGCTGGAATCGACTAATCCGGATGATAATCTCCTTACAAATTCCAGATTTAATCGCTAAATGATTATTGTTCGATAAAGCTCGCTATTTGTTTTTTGGTCCCCTCTCCCATGTTTCAACGAGAGCACATTTTCACATTGGGATTTTGCGTGATAATTGCCGGCAGTTTCACTTTCACTTACATAATTAGAGCATTGTAGTTAATGTGCATACATTGCGTTGATATGTAGGTATAAATAACGTCCATGTTCACGTTTCCATCGGAATTTTAATGCTTAATATCGCACATTTCCTGATAACCGAGACCACTGTCTGTGCGAGTGAGCGTGTGTCAATAGTTTCAGTGCAATTCAACATTCACACATCATTACTATTCCTGTTATTGTGCAATCGCCGAGTGAATAATATCGACGTTCTGTACATGGCTTATAATTGAATTATTTTCATACAGCTTCATAAATCTCGACTTTATCTCCAATCTTCGAACCGGGGGCTTCGGTCGATTTGTTATTGCGAACGCAATTCTTTCGCTCGTTACTGATGCACACTCATTCTATTTATATCACTTTTCATTGTTCATAATTTGCCCAATTCCGCACATTCCAAAACTAATTGGATCAAAACTCAACTGAAATTTAATAAGTTGAATTCCATTCAATAAATGTACAAAAAGTTGAAATTAAATAGCAATTTATAAATAACTTTTCCGATGATGTAATAATCTTTGATTATACCAATCCAATAAATAACCTTATGATCTTTTATGGCTTTTATCACTTAATTACTTTCGTTGAAGCCATTAATTATAATAATTTCGAAAATTGTTGACAAAGCGCTTACTTGATTTGACATTTCCGATAAAATTGAAATTTATATATACATAATATGCACAAACAACTTTTCAAGAATTTACTTTAAATTAACACAAAATTAATTCGTTTCTATTAAAAATATCAATTACAAAACTTATAATTTTTATAAAAATATCATAGGTTAAAATGGATGCAAAAGTGTACACATTTTATTTGAGATTTTACGATACAAATTTGTTTTGGAATTGAATGGGAATACCGGCTCGAGTTTTGGAGATACACACGAATCGAAAATGTCCACAAAGCACATTATTGTTCATGTATATAATTTGTGTGTGCTTCTTTTTAACACCGAATTTTGTTTTCTTTTTTAATTTTGGCTCTACTTTGGTGGGTTCAGGTGGCTTCGTGGTACAGGGTAGGTAACGTTAATTAGTTCTAGTTGACTTGGCAGAGCCCCAAAGACAATACTTAGTCCATCTCTCTTTCTCTCTACCTATATCTTCTTTCGCTTTCGAATGCCTTTCTTGCGCCCTTTAAGATTTGTCCCTGAGCTTGTACTTTCCACCGTTTCACCAAAAAAAAAAACTATAACGAAACTGAAACTCGTGCATATATTAAATGACCTTTCTACGGTAATTTGCATAAATCGCTTCCTGTCGCTAATTTAGTATATTGGTTGTCGCTATTGATGTTGTTTTTTTGTTTTGTTTATTTTTGTGTCGTTTCTGCGTGCGATCTGTGTATGTCAAGGACTGGTCCACATTGCATTCCTCGTCGCGCGCGAGGATTGATGGTTAAATGATGGTGGAGGAACGATGGCAAAGAACGTTTTATGAAATTATCGATTTCTGTTGCGAGCAACATTTATAAGTATAATGCGGCCATGCATCAACGTCGTTCCAATTCAATAATATATGCTTTGTTTTGTCCATCGTCATGAATTATTTAAGATATTCCTCGGTTTCAATTCACTTTCTATCTTTATCTCTCTCTCTCTCTGTCTTTGCACTCACGTGCGTTCGATTCTATTCGATTCATCAAAATCCGCAAAATTGCTGCAACAGATTATTCCATGCGTCTCGACGTGGAATTAAACTTTCAATTATTTGCTCGGAATCAGGTATTCCGGAAAGTTCAAATATGTGCAAAACTCACAGGTATTACCTGCACATGACTCATAGTTCCATAAATGATTAAATAGATAGAAATGCAGTTTTGAACCAATCTTAGTAATAATTTAGAATGTCCAATATTATATTTCCTATAAAATAAAATTGAATGTAATTTTTCACAGTAGTTATTTGATTGTACTATTTATAACATCCTATTTACATATATTTTCTTTAAAATTTATAATTATATTAATTAATTTTAAATTGATGAATATATAATTATATAATAATTTCCAATCTATTAATAAACATTTATTTGAAATAAATATTCCTGTATACTCCAAAACTGCAAATGATTATATAACATTAATAATGATTCGTATACTTTTATTTAGCCGACTTGCTTTTATTTGAAGTGAATGTTATCATAATCAAACTCAGTAATTGTAAAAATTTATAAATATTATTGTTTAATGAAACACCAGATTATGACTCAACGTAATCTTAATATTATGTATATTTCTCATACTCAATAATTATACATAAAATAATGATAATTGAACGAAAATTCCAAATAAATAGAAATGATAAAATATAAAAAACTAAAATTCTTTATAAATAAAAATTATTGCAACAACTACATGAAAAATACAAACCAAAATAATGCACAGAAAAGAATAATCATAATTATATAAGGGGGCTAGATCATAGGTCTTTTTGCCCTGTGTAAAAATTTAATACCAATTTAATTTCAAATAGATTAGTATAGTAGTTGACTTTAAATTACTAGGAATAATTAATAAGCTTTCAATCAAAATGTCTAGAATTATTACTTGTCTGTGAACTTGTACTTGATACTTGCAAATTAAAATAAATTAAATATACAAATCTAGATTCGATTAAGTAATAAACATTAAAAAAAAAGAGCAACTTTGGTCAATTGAATGAAAATTAGAAAAGAGTATCAACTGTAATATATAAAACAAATTTCCATTACTGCAAAGGGATATTGTCCATATTCTGCCCTATTAAGAGTATTAAAATGAACAAATAATTGAAGAATACAATTAAAATTCTTTAAAAAAATACGTTTTTTTAATAATTAATTTTCTTTTATAGAGTTATTACTAAATAGCTTTAATTTATAGTTGTAGTTAATTATTACTGTATAAAATAAATATTTAGTTACAAGTTAACAATATCATAAAAGTTCGCAGAAAGTCGTGTTTATGGTACGGATCCATAAAAATATTGTTTTTACAACTTAAATATATATATTTGAAATTGTTATTTAGAAGGTAAATATTCTCACCATGTAAGGCAACTCACCAATTGTAACTGTATACGCATATTTCTCACGTGTGAAAATTTATCGTCATTACGAAATTCTCAAAATAGAAACAAAAATGTTAATGAGGTGTTTGTAATTTGTTAATTCCTAAAAAGAGATTGCAAATTAATCATTTGGAAATACCGGGGAGTGAAAATGAACGGAAAACGTGTACATATTATCCATTGAAATGATTTTCTCACGCAGCGAAAGATATTTGGAGCAGATATGAACTAACGTACGTACGATGAATATGCAATCGATTCGAGTATCGCGTATCCTTGGGAACACATTAATTTGGCTTGATGTTGCTGCGTACGGAAAGTTTTTCGCGAAATTTTCCAGCATCTTTTAAAGAAAAATCTCATTCTTTCTCGCTCCGTACCATTGCTTTTGATTGTAATTTGCATGTCTCGCTCTCTCTTCGTACAAAGGGTTATTCTTCTAGATGCGTGAATAAGGCATGCGACCTCGCGGCCGTCCGCGACTGACCCCAAGCCGATTTTATTATCTATCTGCCATTAGGAACGGCGAGGCCATTAAAAGCCCGTCCGTAAATCATTTATTTACAATCCTCGGACCATAGCCGCGTCTTCGCGAACAGAAAGAGGGAGGAAGAACGATGGTGTCGGAGGAGAGAGATGACCGGAGAGATGAGGAGAGCGGAACAAAAAGAAATGGCAAGCAACGGCGAAAATAAAGGAACGACACGACGACCCCAGGTGGAAAAGATGAAGAGATGAAGAAAAAGAAAAGGACTGAAATGAAAATGAAGAACAAGGAGGAAGGAAAAAAAGGAACAGTTTTATTGCTGAGACAAACGCAACGGCCAAAGCGATACGCCCACGCGAATCTCGCAGCCGCGGACGGTATTATCCCCATTGCTTTCGTACAATAAAATTTCCATTTTTTCATTATTATTTTCACTTTTCATTACTGCCATTCATTGCAAAGGACAAACGCTCATTGTTGGTGGTTGCAGCAAAGCTTTTTATTCCCTTTGTTTTCTCCATTCCTGGCGCATTCAAAAGGTGTTAATTGCGTTCAATTTGAACCTTTGACCATTTCAACAATCCCAATTGATTGCCTGATGGACAACATTAACTGAAGCTTTTGAACATGAAATAATATTTGCAATTTTTGAAATAAATGCTATAAATTTGTAAATAGACTAAATATCTTCACAGGAAATAAATTTCGAAGTACAAAATGTGAAGTGATATGATAGTGACAGTAATAGTAAACGCTCATTCTTGGTGGTTGCAGCAAAGCCTTTTATTCACTTTGTTTTCTCCGTTCCTGGCGCATTCAAAAGCTGTTAATTGCGTTCAATTTGAACCTTTGACCATTTCAACAATCCCAATTGATTGCCTGATGGACAACATTAACTGAAGCTTTTGACCATGAAATAATATTTGCAATTTTTGAAATAAATGCTATAAATTTGTATATAGACTAAATATCATCACAGGAAATAAATTTCGAAGTACAAAATGTCAAGTGATATGATAATGATAGTGATATTAAACGCTCTTTGTTGGAGCTTGCAGCAAAGCTTTTTATTCGCTTTGTTTTCTCCATTCCTAGCGCATTCAAAAGCTGTTAATTGCGTTCAATTTGAACCTTTGACCATTTCAACAATTCCAATTGATTGCCTGATGGACAACATTAACTGAAGCTCTTCAACATAAAACAATATTTACAATTTTTGAAATAAATGCAATAGATTTATCAATATCTGCACAGAAAATAAATCTAGAAGTACAAAATATCAAGTGGTTTGATAATGGCAGTCCCAGTTAGTCTCAAGGTCATATTGTACTTTAACGTTAGAGTAGTCCTCCAAAATCCATTAACTGTTATTGTCAATTCGAAATCAAGCACTTTGTTCCCTGAAATTTATGTCGTAACTTTAAATATTCAGCAATTACTTATACAACAATATTGGTAATGAATACAGACAGACCATGTCTCTTAATTAATGCCAAACTACAGTATCAAAATATCTCTAACATTAAATAGGACATTAGGGAAAATATCAATTAAATTCTCAACCACCTGTTATTTTAAAAAATTACGTGGAAAAAGAAAATACTCCCAAAAACGGATTTAAAGATCTTTTTAAATTGAT
This sequence comes from Nicrophorus orbicollis, assembly GCA_018845635.1. Lineage (NCBI taxonomy): Eukaryota > Metazoa > Arthropoda > Insecta > Coleoptera > Silphidae > Nicrophorus > Nicrophorus orbicollis. The sequence goes on from JAFMTC010000277.1 coordinate 473,041, forward strand.
GAAAAACTAAATACATATTATATCATTAGGACCGATCATTATATCAATAACATCGAGTGTGTAGTCACATCATCATACATTTGAGAAACATTGATGTAGAAATAATAATAACTAATTATTTATAAGTATAAATTTCTTTAAGGAAACGAATTCCATTCCATTGAAACTGTGTACATTCTACAATTATATAACGACAGTTTTAAATCAACAATCCCTTATTTACAACCATATTTTTTCATTATATAATGATTACGCCATATCTAGTACATTCTGCAATGCGCAATTTATATTACAGTTTTCATTGCTTTCGCTAATGAAACGAGTTTCGAGGGTTCTCTGGTAACGCACTCAATAGTTCTTTTTTGTGTTTGCCTTCAGCAGCATTTGGATGTTCGCCAAATTTACTGGTCCAGCAGTATAACTAGGCTATCGGATCCATCCCGAATGAATTACTACAGCAATTTGCCAGCAAATCAAGTAAAACTATACTGTACTTAAACTATAGACATGTAAAAAGTTTAATTTAACTGAAGTATCAACATTTGTAATTAATTAAAATATGGGAACTTGGAGCAAAAAGAATGTAAACAATGTTATTTACTACTGAATTGTAAGTAAATCAATAAATATGTGAACTGTACTTGTTTATATTCCATTAAAAGTGAAACAAAATATATAAATTAGAATTCTTAATGGTAATATCAGTTATTTGAAAACTTTGTACGATATTTGATGAGTAAGACATATTTTTTTTGAGTAAGAAATATACATACTTTTTGAAATTTCATTTCTAAGTCTCTCAGTATGGAATACAATGGATTATATAAGTATTTGTAACAAGTGCAATTATTGTAAAAGATGTAATAATATCTATATAACTCTATATAGTTATAAAACAGGATTTATGTGGATTTAATCGATGTAGAAATAAATCAATGTTCATTGCCTGCACTTCTAACAACAATGAATGAAACTATAAATATGTATTCCTACTCTATTTACCTTTATGGGAACATATATGAAATAGATATAACATTAATTAACCATTAACAATCTCGTTACGGAAACGATACAGACGATCCGCTTACGTATATGGACGCAATAATTAAAAAGTCATAATTCGAAACATCAACGGGCAAAGGCATAATTTTCTACTTTATTTGCGTTCGGATTTCATAAAATGGACAGCACTCCCTCCTCCAAATACAGTTTATTGCTGTTAGCAAATGAAATTATATAATGAAATCGAACCGTCAATTAATGAATGGCGAAAGAGCATAATGATAATAACATAACATATAAAAGAGAGAAGAGAGAGAAAAAAGGAGAGAACCAGACCGGAAAATTGCGCAACATCGCACCACAAAAAAGGAACGATTAAAATGAGACGTAGGATGTATTTGATTGAAGTCCCTAACTGACTTAAGTATCGTAGGTCGATCAATAATAGCCTGTTACGAAATCCGCACTGCCATTGATAGTTTTATATGAAACACTAGATGTATTCGTTGGGCAATTTCCATAATTATTTGTTTCGAACAGCAACAAAACAAACTTGTAAATTAGCTCCTGTCGAACAATAACTTATGGACCGGTTAATTAAATTCACATTTAAATAATCATTTAAATAGACCAAACCAATTATTATTATTTTTTTAAACAAGCTGTTTAATGGACTTCCAGACTTAATGGAAACGTGGGAGTTTTCATTCTAAACTTGGAAAAACATTTTTTGTTTCTTTAAAATCTAAAATCTTATGCAAATGATTTTTTTATAATTATTATGTATTTATGTTTTTTTCTCTCTTTCGATTAACTAGTGTTATTGTACTGTTAGCAATGCATCACTATATTTATTCCGAGTTGGCAAAGGATACTAGTCATCAATCCAAGTAATACATGTGACACACATTACTTAAATATGACTTATTGAACTTTAAACATTACGTAACAAACAAATAAATAAATTGTCTTTCAATTTTATTATGTTTTTTTTCTGAAGATTGTCATTACTAAAGACACAGCAAAATCAAGAAATTTTGCTTCAGTTTTAACAGTTGAAATGCAAACGCTAATTATATATGTTAATAAATAAAGTGCAGATAAATTTAAAAAATGGTTCCCAAATGGAGACACTCAAAATCAAGATATTCTACAATACACGTTCCACGAAACTTGGCCGCAAAGTGAAAAGCCGTATAAGGAGTCAATTATTCTAATACAAATTCATGCAAATTGAATGGGATCGGTTCCAAATTTGTTAAATATGTCACATGGTTTATCATTTAATGGCTGAGTTCATTCCTCGAGAAACTTTAGCGCTACGTTCAACGTCAGGATCGTTTTCAAGGAGGATTTTTATTCCTTGATCGAAATAGGAAAAAGCTTTCGACAATTTTTTTGATGTTAGATGTTTGGATACAACAGGCTCTGTCTCTTCATCAAATGCCGGTTCTGCTTGCAACTGAATGAGTTTCTCATATGAAAGGGGATCCCTATCAGCTTCAAGTAGATCAAGCACATCACGTTCGTTCAAACCTTCAAAGCCGAGATCATTTGATAGATCCAAAATGTTTTGCCTAATTTCAGGAAGGAAATTACATTCTGCATTAATGCGTTTTACACATTCTAGCCATTTTTTCCAAACATGGTTCAAAAAAAGTTTTTTTGCCGTTATGACGCATCATTTTAGGCCGTAAATCGAAAACGTGCCTTAATTGAAGAGGGCCGTTATAGCGAAATGCCGTATGAAGAGCGGCCATATAGCGAGGTATGGGTGTATTTGTAGTAACTTAAACGAGGTAAACGTCCGTTCGTTACTGGTAATATTTATAATTCTGCGGGAAACAAATTTATGAGCGGTTTGCGCAAGTTGCGCAATTTGAATACCGGACCGGCCTCTAAAATGAAAACGCGATTTACTGATGGCTTTTCGAGCCTAATTGGAAAACAAATAATTTAAATTAGATTCTATGCGAGTTAACGGAGTTCCCATGTCAATTAAAATTAACGGAACAACTGGATTCGCGGTTTTCGCGACTCGCACGAGGATGCATCGAGGACTACATTTCAAGCACCACTAACTACTACTACTACTTTAGCGAACCAGATGCACGGATTTTCCACAAAGCTCGGAAAACGGATTTTCGCATTTGGGATTTAAGACATTTGCATTGATTAATCGAATGATAAACTTGCAGGGACGGTCATTTGTTAACGGGATTCGAGCAGACACACTCTTGGGTAATTAATTCATATGCAAATTTCGGGCGCCGTCCTTCTTGCATAATCCGAGGATTTGCGAGACGCGACGCACTAACTTCAGGTCTTATCAATGAGGTTTCAGATTACGTTAGTTTTACAATCCGTTCAAATTTCAAAAATATAATGTGTAGCATATATTATACGATAATTCCATCATTTACATCTGCATATTTATTCATTAACCACGGATGAGTCTTATTTATACAAACTTGATTATTTCCAACTTAATTTGTAGAATATTTGGACTCCAAATTAAAATTAAATCCATTTACAATCAAAATTATTTCGAGGAAAAAAATTAACGACAATTCAAATTGAACTCAAATTCATTTGAAGATTCTTTTAAAAAAATGTCGTATGATATTTGAACTACTATTAAGTAATAGAAAGAATATCTGATTCATTATTTTCAATATTTTATAAATAAGTTGTGAAACTGTTTATTTAAGAAATCTTTATCCCTTAAGAAAGCAAAGTGATTTAACTTTGTCTGAAAATGTAATTGAAAATTCTATGTACTTTCACAAAAAAACTATCAAAACTTGAACAATATTATGAATTGATTTGCAATTTTACTGCAACTATATATAATATCAAAGAATGTATGGCATTTCTGCTTGAAAACAAATTATATTAACTTCCTATATAAAATTTCATCATTATTAATTAAAATTTTACTTAATATTATCTATTTAATTAATAAAACAAATTTATTGTCAAACTTGGGACAAAGGGCATATCGAATTTTATCTAAATTTTGATAAAATATATTTTTAAAGCTTGAATCTCTCAGAAATATTTACATAGTTGGACTAGAGTAATCTCAATGAAAAAATGAAAATTACAGAGAAAAGCAACAACTTTACTATATTTTCACTCAACTTCTGTTGATGGATTTATTGTTCGATAAAGATTATGTGCAAGAAAGTCGTAATTTTTATTTCATCAAATTGTTAAATACGCATACAACGGTTTTCAAGTTATGACTTATATAATATAATCTGACATGCTGTAACTATTCCTAATTTTAAATCAAACTGTCATAAACGAACAATTGGTAGTTGATCTAAAAATAACGACCATATGTGTCGTTGCCGCAGACCGACCAAATTCGTTCCTTTTTTTACACTACATTATTTTCTAACTGCATTTGTCGCTTTCATCCAGTAAATCACCGGGAAGCTGCACTTCGCTGAATTCAAAATATATATCATACTTAAAGGATTTGCGAATGCAATTATTAAAATAGTATATAGCACATCACAGTCTAAAAGCCGACTGCAACAGCCACGAAGCATCAAGTGATTTATTCAAATGTGTTTGGAAACTGCGTGGGTGGTAATGTTAGAAATTCTCCATCCCAAGCTCAAACTCTACACAAATAATGCCGTTCATTTTTTGTTTTACATATTCATGAACTTCTGAAGTGTTTACTACGAATCTATCGGCAAGTCAATTAAATTGATTAGATAATCGATAATTAATTATACTATGACTTTTTTTTAAATTCATTATTTATATGGAGAGATAAGCAAATACACTTTGTTGAGAATTATGTGAAACTATTATGATAATACATATTAATAAATTATTTGCTTCTATACAAAAAATGATTGATAATAAACTTGACTGCGATTCAGAACAGTATAAATAAAGCTATAGTTTGATGATAATTCAAATTAACACGACAAAAAGACCTATAATGTATAGCCCCTTACAGTAATGACATTTTTTTAATTTTCTATTGTTGTTACAATACTTTTCATTATTATTAAATTTAATTTGAAATACCAACTTAATTAAGTTTATGTCACAATGTTTATAATAACAATATTTTATCCTATCGTCTTATAAATTATTCCTCGAAAACTCAGAACAAGTTAAAAGAGAGCAGTTTTGTGTTTTGTACATACAACAGGAAAAATACTGAAGACGCATTACGTGATCACAAAATTGAAAACAGAGAAGACTACTGCAACATGGAAAACAACCCTGTAACACGTTTCATCTATTCATATTCAATGGAAGTTGAAAGAAGTTCCACAAAAGTTATTTTCTCAAAACACATTTGCAAGTCGCAGTTATTAAATCAACGTTAAATTCCGTAATACTTACAAATATAGTAATTAGTACGTACAAAAGGACAACACGATTAACATGAAAATAAACAAATCGTGCGTGTTATGTTTTGTCACTGTTCTGTTGTAACTTTTTCTTAATTTCCGACCACCGTTTTTTTTTACGTAACCATTGATAAATAATTATAATTGTCAAAATGTACATTTATTAGGTAGAATAATATTTTATGTAATATTAATATTATATTTCATAAAGCATTGAATAATTGCGATACAACGAATTCAATTAGTTTCAATTTAAAAATACATGCCTCAATAAATATTTTGCGATATTTATAAATTATCAAATATCATTGAAAACAAAAGCGCACACATAAAATATACTTTTCATATTTGTAAATCGTATGTAACAAAATATTGAGCAAATACCAGAAATTATAATAATCATTTATTTGGGGCAGATAATTAAATGCTAATTTACAATTGGAATATACAGTTGAATTCCATAAAATAATTCAATTTAAGCGCATAAAATATAACTAATTAATTAAATGATCATAATAACAATCAAAATAATGATTAAGATTATAATAATTAATTATACACATATATATTAATAACTCATGTAACTGTTGCAAAGGGCTATTGAACTTATGTTGTTGACTTTCCAACTAAACACTAAACACATGTTTTCTTAAAGGAAACCAGATGCGAGGAACAATTAAGATAATTTTCAGGAAATCGCGAAATGATATATTATATAAATAGTGACGATAATGGAGGAAAATCAAATGTGGGCGGCGGATGCAAATTGACCTAAAAAAGCCATGCATGTTTAAACAAAGCTTTCAAGCTCTGCCGTGTCTCAATGAATATTTAACACGTTTTCAAAATTCAGATAGGGCTTCCGTCCTATTTCCTCGAATTGGGACACTTTACACGTCACATCTATGCATATTTGATCTGATTAAACTAAATTCGACAATTTGATTGATACTTTAATAAATTAAATTCCCAAATATCATATGCAAAGATTGAATTTTTAACGGTGCGTTTTATGCTTGTGGAAATACGTTAAATAATACATTTGTTTTTACAATTACTTTAGTCTTTGATCAAAGTTAATACTTGTTGGGTTTAATAAAGATAAAAACTAGCATTAGACACAAAGTGGATCCAAACTCGTTAAGTCGCTTCGGAAGTAATGCAATAATGAAGTACGTAAAGGAAAAGATGTTTGGAAAAAATGTGGAGCGAAAAATATATACAAGTTAACTAGACTCTACGTAATCCGATTACAGGGAGGTATCGACCTGAGGTCCTTCAACCCTGTTCGAAAACAAAAACGTATAAAATAAATAAATATAATGAAAATAAATCAGTGTACAAAACCAAATAAAAAAAAACCTTCCGATCTATAATCGCACAGATCTCACCTTCATTCAGAATAGATACAGAAAAACAATACACAGAAACATTACGTTTGCATGGGAATACGTGATTTACACTTACTTTATTTACAACTATCATAACGAATAAGTAAAAAGTTCATTCACATTATGTCATTTTATTTAATGCATAATTCTTCTTACATAATGTAAGCTCCTCTTATACACTTAGCCTTATCTAAAATCCATAATTCATTGAAATATAATAATATAAAGTTTATCGGTTGAAAAATAATTTCAATACCAAGTAATTTCTACTTAAAACTATACACATCATTGAAAGCAATATATGTACAAATTGTTACGTTTTAAATTAAATATTTGCATTGTTCATGCATATTTACAAAAGCTTTTAGCATGTTTTTAAATATTTGCATATTGCTATTTATATTTCAGTAGGAACAAATAGGTAATGTTGAAATAATATTAGTTTTTTTGCTAGGAAATATGTAATGGAAATGGACAGAAATAAAAGTAATATTATTGTAAAATATTGAGTAGGTTTTTATTAAAGGTGGGAACGTTTGCTGCTTAATATACATTAAGGCTTATAATAATAGATGTAACTTTTTAATGGGTTCGAGCGGCTTGCGTAATGCAAGAACAATAAGAATTCAGAGCGGTGTATTAATAATAATAACAATAATGATACAGTTGCGAAAAGGCTGTTCATTTTCAACGGATATATATAGAGAGAGATCCTTCAACGATATTAAAGTAATGCTTAAATAATGGCTTAAATACGTCGGAATGCTTAAATAATGACTAGAAACTAATCTATAAACACGGCTTCAATTCATAACAATATTCAGTAGCACGTATAGAAAGTTAATCATGTAAATTGAACGGTGAGCGGTGAGGTAAAGAGGGAACACCGCATATCAATTTATTAAATGAATTATGTATTCAGTTCAGTTTTCCAATTACCGAAAAACAAGAGAGGAGAAAAATGAAAGAACGGCGAAACGAAAATCAGAGTCGCGGGGGTGAATTACATTAGAAGGTTCGTTAAGCGTTCGTCTCCAAAAAGAAAAAGAAATATGATACGCGAAATTAATTCGGTGCCGCTGATGATGAATACCGGGGCGGGTTTAACGACCTGGCACAAACATCGGAATCATCCCTTCTGGTGGTTGTTCTGCTGCTGCTGCTGCTGCGGCGCGGGGGTGGATCTGGCAGTGGCCATCGCAGGGATAAAGCCTCTATTGATTTTCCGAACGCGGTCGTTCCTCCGGCTCGTGCTAATCCTATGATGCTCTGTCTCCAATAGGAAAAGCACACTGGAGAACCTCCTCACCATCGACATGCAGCAGCGGCAGTAGCAAGGCATGCATACATATGCATAGAAGAATGAGCACGTGCTGGGAATAAAGAAAAAGACTGGAAGCAGCAATCTTAGGAGCAAGCTCTGCAAAACGGACGTATAACCTGACTAACTTTAAACGTGAACTCACCTCTCTTATGCTGCGAACGATCGTTTCTTTTTATTTTCATTCGTTTTCTTTAGTTTTTCGCTCTTTTCTTGGCTTTTGTTTAATGCAAATGGAATTTCATCCATTCTGACTCAAGGAAGTGAACACAATTACGTTTGTTCCATCTCCAACGTCGTTCGTTTTGTAATAATCACCTTACTATCGAATAATGTATTTTTAAATCATGACTCGATTGTTGCAATAATACAAGAAAATAATAACATTCGCAAAATTATTCATTATGAATAATATTTTTATGTTTCATTTTTTCCAATAGATTATAGGAAATCAAAGCTATTGATAAACTTCATACATGACTAATAAATTATCAAAAAGAGTCATTTTTGTATAACTGTTCATTAGACGAAGAAGAAATTTGAGTAAACTTAATGAACTATTCCAAAAATTTCAATTTATACACAATAGAAAATGACGATAATTGAAATATTTAGAACATTCTCAAATGTTGATAAATATTAAGAAAACTACCCAAGTTTTTAAGGATGATTTCAAGTAGAAACTATACAAAAGTATTTGCAAACATATTCATTTTTTATCGATTCCATGGCATAACAGAACAGTGACAGAACATGGAATAAACATGTTTTACATATGGACCTACTGTCAATAATCATAATAAAATAAAAAATGATCAACTGTTACAAACGACATGAACACATGTTCTGTTTTGTCACTATTAAAATATAACTTGTCGTGTTTGTTACCGGTTATCGTTTTTATTAAATATACAAATGTAATTTCTTAACAAAATTATGATATAAATACTTATGGCCAATAGCCCTTTGCAGTAATAGACTGTTTTTTCTTACTATTTCTTATTTGTTATGGTATTGAGTTTAAATTTTATAATTGTTTTTGCAATAAATTTAATTAATATTTTTTACTTAAATCAATACAAAACTAATCCATTACTTTTAATCATCGATTTTCCAAAAACTTAAAAGTAATTCATTCATATAAGTTTATAAATATGGAGAAACCTTTTTTATAATTTTATAAATAAATAACAGTTTTTACTTCAAAATATTGTCAATGTTCTGAAAATAAACATCATTAATTTAAATCATGCGTACATAATAGTATTTTCAGACAATGAAGAACAAACAGCAAACGAAAAACTGGATTAAAATCGCATGATGCGTAAAATACAATGCAATTACATTTCGTAATTGCTACATTAAATTCTTGGCAAAAGTTTGTATGGATTTAAGCCCAACAGCGATAACATGTTTCAAGAGCAGACAAAGCCCTGGAGCCCAGAAGTACACGAAGGGTCCCAAGACCTTTGTGCAAATACGTTCATTCGGAAAGCGTTCCGTATTGATGCCTATTCAAAAAGTAGAGGGAGTTTTCGTTGCCTATGGTCCTTTTGGTAATGATTACTTAGGGGAGTTTGGTATATATATGTTCAAATACATAAGCTTTTCTTCAGTTGGGTTCGCTTATTCAAGCAATACGAAATAAGATTATCATGATGAAAACGATAAATTAGAAAAGTTTTATACATTTCAAACAAAACGAGTGTCACCAAATGATATTGAAATTTCATAAATTTGATATCAAACGAAACTCGGTATTCAAAATGGTATTGAAAACCGTGCGTGCATAAAATACGTAATATTAATAAACGTTCTGATGAAATTTCAAATATTTTATGCAGCATCGAGCATTTTAAATTCGAATGTGCGCCTCATTGAAAGTCATGACTGTCTATGCCTCTGAGGCTAATATATTTCAAGTTCCCCGGAGCATGAATTCAATTGCTTCTCCTCATCTAGTCAAGTCGTTACAACTCCTAGATGCAATATTCTACTGCACTATGATTTCACTTTGATGGTACGTAATATTCGGTAATAGAAATTCTAATTCACGAAGACCTGAACGGCAGCTCCATTTAAATTTATTAAAGATCAATATTAATTTCAAAGAAATTCAATACATTCATTTGCAAGTAAATGAGAAATAAAGTTCTTTGCAACAGAAATTAACCCAATGTTATCTAAATAACTCATTAAGTAATTAAAGCAGTAAAAGTAATAGTAACCAAACGTAATTAAAGTGTGTATTTGCTTAAATATATTCAAGGTAACAAACGTAATCTAAATTAATACAGATAACAACCTTAAGCAAATTAAATATTATTCAATTTCTCAGTTAGCTCTATCATAAAATTACAATGAATAATATCAATATATTATTTTAAATTACTATTATAAAATGGCCAATGGCAAGTATCAACTGCTCATGAATTGAATATAATTATAAATAATAATCAGTTTTCTTCAATATTGAATGAATTAAAACAAACTAATGCAAGTCCATAATTTTACAATTTTGTAAAGTATTAACCTTGAAATATCACAAAGATTTTAAATCACTTTAAAACTAGTATATATCGATTAAAACAAAAACAAATCGTTTATAAATCAAATTATTCTAGAACTAATTCAGATTCATTCTGAAAAAGTTAATGGAAAAGGCAAAGATAAAGATGAAAGAAAAATCATTAGAGCACCACGAACAAAGGGTCCTTCGAATGGATAGATGTTAACAAAAGAAAATGGATCATATACCAAGACATGATTTAATGTTGCACATTGTTATACATTTTCTTATAAGAATATAATACAAACTAAATATAACATTAAGAATTTCTAATTTTTAGATTTTCTTTTCTAAATCCTAGATTCTAGAGAATACATTTATTATTATAGTTTTAACTATTTTCTTTTATAATTATTTGATGATTTATCACAGATGATGTAACTACTTGCATTGTCTGAGATACAAAAATGTAATTGAAAAGTCTAATGTATAAATGCATAAAATTTTGTCTCACAATTTTCCCTGTTGCTTTGAAATGTTAAAAGAAATAACATTGTCAGTAAAGGACTTTAAATGAAACGGCGAGTGCTTCATTGAGATGCTCTAAGAAGCACTCACAGAAAGAACAGACATTACATTCAAGTATATATTTTTTGTGCAGGAAATAGCAGGAAATGGACGCACCTCGGGCGAGAAAATGAAATTTCCTCGCCGTGCTCGATGCATAATTCAATCCATCCCATTTAACTTTTATGCTACCAATTTCATTGTCCGATGCACTCTACTCGCTCTTTGCACGTTACCGACTGTTCTGAAGTAGCTCAGATCGTAATCATCGCAATGATGAGACTCACAATAAAATCGTATGCTTGTATGCATTTTTTTTAAAGTTATACACCTTTTGCTACGATTTCCAAACTTTTGCTCTCTATTTTCGTTTGATTTTTTTTTTATTACTCGTTCGGAGACATATTCTAACTTTTGATGCCTTTTTGCAGGAACTTAAGGAGAGCTTCAACTATGGCCTCTTCTGCCCTCCGGAGAACGGAAGGGCCGGAAAGTTCCTGGACGAGGAGAGACGCTTGGGGGATTACCCTTTCAACGGTCCTGTGGGATACTTAGAGGTGAGACACCGGATCTTCTTCGAGGATTTTCGTTTGCATAATTTCCGATACACATTGTTGCTGATTCGTTCCAAATGCGAATCTAATCCCTCCGGCAATCGAGCATGGCTAGTATCGATCAACTTAAATATGTAATTGCCGTCGAGTCCTTGAGATTACCGCCGTAATTACTATTGATTTTTATTTGCTTAAAGTTTCTTTTCGTAGCACTATATTATTCATTGTTATTTTTTGCGTCGCTTATCTCGTCGATCAATCCGACTAGCAGTTTGAAAAATATACACGGTAAATTAACTTTCCCGTTTCTAGAGCGCATTCCTCTTTGAAGGAAATGTAGTGTATCTATTTTTTGATGCCCCTCAGTCCGTTGATAAAACTTTGATACATTTCGTCGCTTTGTAGACACTACATAATCGATTTGAAGATTACACAACGACTTACGATAATAAAAATATTAAGTTTTCATACTTTATCCAACTTCTACAACATACTTTTGAAATTATAAATTCTTACAACTTAAATACAAGATTCACATAATATATTGAAATATCTAAATATTTGTATAAATGACTAATACCTTAATTGGTGTTTGAAGTTGCATATTGGAATTTTATACAAAATTGTAAAATATATTAATATAAGCTATATTACTCAATATTATAGTAATAAATACAAAGAGAAATGAAATATTTTACAAATAATTGCTACAATGCTTTGGCTATAGACTATAGGTCTATTTGCCCTAGAAGTTTTATTAACCTAAATATTTTTAGTTAGTAATAATATTTAGATATACAAGTTTTAATGTAGATAATTTACTGAATTAATTGTCAGTAAATATTATTTGTTATTTCTAAAGGATTATAATGATATATATCAAACTACTTAATAAAATACAAATTGAAAGAAAATGAAAACATGCGGAATGTGAATAATATCACATTTTCCTTGGGATTGTCTATGGAATTAGACTTTGATCGCGAAATTTCATTATCTGCTTATTGATTTTTTCAGTACAACGAAAATGTTTTTAAAAAAATTGTTTGATTACAAAAGTTGCAAAACGTTCAGCAAAAACAAAACAGATAACTATCTACATATTTTTTTTGTAATCAAACATTTATAATTACTAGTTTCCCAATTATTGGAGCACCTTATCTAAATATAGGTTAATGATGATAATTATAAAGTGTCACGTTTAACGAAATATCACATTTGTCATCATCAAAGCATGTATTTTTTTTGTAGTATGGAAATATTTAAACCTAAGGTGCGTCAAGCCATTGTTATAATTTCTAGGAATTGTTCATATTATTGCAATTATATTTCAGTAAATTTCAGTAAGTCGTGCAATAAACATGATTTATATTAGGTGTATTTAGTAAAGATTATACGTTATGTAATGTTGTAGTAAATTTTTTTTAAGTATATATTTCAATCATCTTTAAATTATTTCAAAATGTAAAACGTTTATTTAAATATTATAGCACTTAAAATATAACTATTATAATAGTTATGACTTTATAAAGTAACTGTTTTAAAACTAATATGAGTTCAGTTTGCATACTCTTGCGCCATCTATTGGTTACATCTTCAGTCTTCAATAATACAAATGTATAGGATTATACCTTTATTAATGCAAATTGAACTGATTGGAAGAATTAAAATGTTTTAAAATAATATAAATGAATAATTGGAGAGGAAAAACTGAGGTCAATAACCCAATACATTAAATTTAACTATACTTATTAAGATAATTAAAACGAATAAAGTATTATAATAGTCGTATTTATCGTAATGTGACTGTTACATATAAAGAGAAAAACAAAACTTTCATACAATAATAATGAAATTTACAAGGTGCTATTTACCATAGCTTTTTCTGCCCTGAAGTATTATATTCAAAGACTGTATACATGTTTATTTTATCAACGCTAATTTAAATAGAATTATTGCGAATATGGCCAATGGTGATCTTTCATTTACATAAACATGTACAAATTGGAACAGTAACATTATTTTCGCATTATCGTTATTACTGAACTGAATACTTAACGATGATGCAATGCAAAGCCGACCTTTTTTTCCACTTTCAGAATAATAAAATTGTGCAGAACTCGAGTACCTAATCTAATCGTAAAATGCGCAAGATATTTGTAACGCACAACACTCCAAATTTGCTTTTTTTAAATAATTAACTATGTATTAGTCACAATACGTTAAATCATCATTGAATTGCATTATATTATGGTTTATTTATCTTTCAATAATTGCTACATGCAATGATATCATGATAAAAGGAAACAAATGATTAATTTCTTATTTATTCATACTTTTCTTTATAAACTTTGGGCTGATCTCTTCGTATTCTCTTTCTTTCTCTTTTGTTGTTTTTTTTCGGTGCCTTACTTTTAATCTATTTAATTCTTTATCGTATTTTCTCTTCTACGTGTCTACTTCTCTTTTTTACTTTGAGACTGTATTCTGACAGCAAGGCATCGCCTTCACTCTTAATCCGACAATGTTTATAAATATTTAATGTTTTCTTTAGCTGAAGTATAAGAGGCGGGTGTACAAAATGCTGAGCTTGGACGAGAAGCAATTGAAGAGTTTGCACACGAGAGCAAACCTCAGGCGGTTCCTCGATTACGTGACCAACGGGCAGGTCGAGAAGATCACGAAGATGTGCTCGAAGGGCTTAGACCCAAATTTTCACTGCCAGGAATCTGGAGGTAAGCAATTCCTTTAGATTATGTAAGCATTAACTATTGTCTTATGTCGATTATGTAATAAATATTGGTATTATTTTGTTTGTGTGTTTAATGCTCGTAAGCTGTATGTTATTATTAACGTTATACTTTTTACAAAACTAAACAAATCTTATGAAGATGATCCATGGTTGTGTATGTTCTCTCGATCTTCTCGATACCAACAGTAAATGATTTAGCAGTTGACAAATTGTTAAGTCTTATTGGTAGTTGTCTAGAATATTGACTTTCTGTATATATATGGTGTTATTACTATTGTTGATTTTGTAGAGACCCCACTGACGATTGCGACTGGTGTGAAGAAGCCTGGAAAAGTGTTGATCGCTCTTGTGAACGGTGGTGCTCTTCTGGACTACAGAACGAGGGATGGGACGACGGCAATGCACAGAGCAGTGGAGAGCAAGAACTTGGAGGCGATGAAAACATTATTGGAATTAGGTGCATCGCCTAATTACAAGGATAGCAAGAGCATCACGCCACTCTACCTGACCGTCACGCACAACGTTGAGCCGATCTTTGCGGAAATCCTACTACACGACCACGCAACTATAGGCGCCCAAGATCTCCAAGGATGGCATGAAGTGCATCAAGTAACGTCTCAAATTAATTGAAAGTACTATAACTTTTACTATTAAAAAATTCGTTTGATTTCAGGCTTGCAGGACAGGATTATTTCAGCACTTGGAGCATCTTCTATTCTACGGTGCCAATATGAACGCGAGGAACGCATCGGGAAACACACCTCTGCATATTTGCGCCGTATTCAATCAAGAATCCTGTGCACGACAGCTGCTCTTTCGGGGAGCCGAAAGACAGGCCCTAAACTACGCCAATCAATCACCCTACCAGGTGGCTGTGATCGCTGGAAACATGGAATTGGCGGAAATCATACAGACCTACAAGCAGGAGGATGTCGGTAAGTCCTTGCATCTTGTCCTGTTCCGTTAACTGTTATTAATCTGGCTGGAATGAAGCATGTTTGTTCTTAATGGATTTACAATATTAGCTGATCTCTTAGCACTCAGATTGCCTTGAGTTTTATGAAAGATGAAAAAAATAGTTTTAAGTCAGTATAGTAGTAGTAAGTCAGAAGTGAGTCCCAGGTATTGTGCCTACTGTTATTTTCTTTTCTTTGATATTATCGTTGTTTGATGTAATAGTAGATATTTGCGGCTTCAATTTATTTATCAAGAAGAAAAAAGATGAACCAGAAAATGTAATAATACCGACGAAAAGGCGGAAGCAGAATATAATATTAATAATATATTTCGGCTTCTCCGTTTCGTATGTAAACCAAAAAACCAAACAAATTTCAGTTGTGTACCGCGGACCGCCGGCGTACAATCCGAAAAGACGATCAGCCATTGGCTGGCTGAGCCGAGCTCCGTCCATTGGTTGCCTTGCCCTGCCCCCATCCCCTTGTCCGAGCGATCGCTCTTCCGCCCCCTACAGCTCGGCCAGCTCAAGCATGAGCGATGCCAGTCACATGCCCCACGGCAACGAAACAGACGATGCCAGCATCATCACAGGTGCGTAACCAACACATTACAACACCATTATCAATTATACCCATCATCATCTCATCATTGATTGATTGATGTGACATGTACCACCATCACCAACAAATTGGCATGCAAACTACAACAGTGTTCCATAACTGCTATGGCTATAGTCATTATTTTGTTTGTCGTTCTTGTTACCTTAATAATTTTGATTGTCACTAGTTTATTAAAAAAATAAAAGAGGCGGAGCGCACGCCGGGAGTAGAAGATAAGTGGCTACGTTTGATCCTCCTATTTTCGGCAATATTCAAAATATTTTTGCAGCACTTTGCATGCTTCTTGCATTATTGCACTGTATCATCCATTTTACACCCTAATGTTCCAGATAAGAGCCTCGTCGACAGTGACATCATCAGCGACAGTTCAGGTGTTGGCACAGCCAATTCCGATACGACAATAGGAAGTATCTCATTACCAGGAACGACCGTAGTTTGCATCGAATCGTTTACTGCTCACGAAGAAGGTCAAATCAGTATTAGAGAAGGAGATATTATCGAAGTCACAGGTGCTACGGATGATGGTTATTTAGAAGGCACCTTGAAGCCGGGCGGTGGAAGGAATGGATTATTCCCAGCAAACTGCGTACAAGAAGTAAGATTGAGGCATCACAACATACAGGCACCGATGATGGTGGCCAGAGATAGGAACTCAACGCAACCGCGCATTGAAACCACCAACAGTCGAGTTTTGGGTCGACGGGAAAGCACCTCGAAACATTTCGCTACAGCTCCAAGACTTAAAAAATCGTAATTATGAAAACCTTTAAAGTTTATATCATATTCACCAATATGATTTTAGGTACTCGGTGGCTTCTGCTGAGCCAAGGACCGTTGTTCTGCACAGAGGTCGCAAGGGTTTCGGATTCATCCTAAGAGGTGCTAAAGCTACATCTCCGTTGATGGAATTAACACCATCCGAGAAATGTCCAGCTCTGCAATATCTTGACGATGTTGATCCTGGAGGCGTGGCAGACATAGCAGGTTTGAGAAAAGGAGATTTCCTACTGGAAATCAACAAAGAAGACGTATCTTCGGCCTCGCACGAGCACGTCGTTGATTTGATCAGGAAATCGGGTGACCTAGTATCGATGACGGTGGTCAGTTTGGGTGGAACGAGTGGACCCGGAACATTGCCGAGCAGCAAAAGCACCATTCTGCAGAGCGGCGGAAATACAGATGTACCTTTAAGCAGGCAGTACGCTACGTTACCGAGAAAACTAGGAAACAGTACCAATACTGGTACTTTGGGAAGAAGTCAGGCGCCTCTGCCTCCCAGAAGGGACCCGAAGACGACGCTAAGTGTGGGAAGGGCACGAGCCAAAAGCATGGTTGCTGGGCTCGAAGCTGAGAAAGAAGAGACTGATGATATTACGAAATCAAGCTCAGCCGAGTCTATTCATCAAGGTACGGGCAATTCTACCCCGGTTCAGCCTAGAACCGCATCAATCCGACAGAGGCCTACATCCAGTCGAATAACATCTGCTGAATTGGAGGAACTCTTCCAAAGACAGAGAGGCGATGATAACAGGCAGCCTTCGCTGATGAGCAGTTCCAATTTCCAAAGTGGCCATAATACCATTAGTTCTCCAGCAAAAGGTATATCCATCAATTTCCTTTGATTCATATTGACTATTAACATTTTCAGGACGTGTATACGCAAGTGTAGCTGAAATGAAGAGGTGCAAGGGAAAACCGACGAAGGTGCGCTTCAACAGTTCCAACGTCGGTGACCTTCATCGTGATTTCCATTCCACTCCAGATTTGGCGGCGGCCCTCGCTGCTTCCGCCACTCTTCCTGCCAAATCTCACAGAAGTCAAGAAGACGTTACCATCCTCTTAGGAAATAGATCTTCGCCTCCTAATCATCCGCCTCCACCGCCACCGACCGGCCAAGTTATTAAAGTCGACGTCCGCAACTCCACGGACTGTGACAATCTTAATAGCAAGGAGAACGGCGAGGAACCTATTGTTTCCTCTTTCAGACCAACGGCGACGGCTAAATTATATGCTTCGCCGGAAGATGTTAAGACAGTTGGCTACAGATCGCGATCTCTTCCTTCGCACACTGGTCGCACCGTGCGAAAATCCCACAGTATGCGCACCAGTTCCACTTTCAAACCGAGTAGTACAACAGTAGCCGCCATCCCAAATGCACCGCCGGCTCTCAATCCTTATGCTCAGCCGATAAATCGCGCTTCGCGTTCTCATTCAATAACTGGATCGAATAAAGACAGGAAAAAACGAAATTCCACGCAAGGAATCGAAACTCCTCCAATACCAGAACCCGACTACAGTTGCAGCGAATCGGACAGCGAGGATGAGAAGAAGCACGGAAGATTGGGTGCCGTTCAATTGCAGCCTGTAGAGAACAGTGGAAATAGCAACGCTAGGTAAAATTCACTTTTATAAACATCCCTTTCCTTGATAACAGATGATTTGGTAATTTTCAGTGGAAGCAGCTCAGGCAGTAGCTCCATTCCGCATAGTTTCAGTGTGGACGAGATACAGAAAGGCAGGTCTCAACTAAAATCGTCCAAATCTTATCCCGACGATTTTCTAAAGAAGCAGGCTGCAGCTTTGGAAGACGGTGACAATAGTTCATCAGGAGTCAGTTCGGACCAGGAAGTTCCAGCGCCTAGCAGTAACCAGGAATTTGCAGAGCCACGCATAGCAGCTGAAGTCAACAGTCTCACCTTACCTAGCACCAAGGGCCAACGGCAATCTATAGGTTGGATTATAATGACATTCAATGAATCTCTTCTACTTTCTCCAACTATTGTTATAATTTCCATCAAACTTTTTCCATCATCAATTTGAATAGTAATTCTCACTGGTTAAAACTCACATCCATTTAAATAACTATATTTCAAAGAATAATCCCACCTTTGATAAATAGCCTTTCACTTTAATAGTAATGTTTTCAATGGGAATCTAACGGTTTTTGATACATTTTCTCATTTAAATAATTTACAAATTTAAACTCTTTTTTGTAAATTTATATTAACAGACAATGTTAATAATCTGGAATTGCTTTTTAGGTACAATGTATAGACATGCCATGTCTTTGGCGCAATTACCACCGCCGTTGGAGGCGGACACCGACGAGAAGGAGGAATTCTGTTTGCCACCGCCCCCAGAGTTTACAGGAGAAAATGGAGCCCCGCAGCAGGAAACTCCGGAGGCGGTACTGGCGCCTCCACCGCAATTCAGCGACGTGCGACACGGTGGCAGCGGAGGAACGCGCGTCCGCATCGTCGGCGCCGTCCCCAAGCTGAATCCTTCTGCAAAGGTGAAGCACGGCCGTCTCCACAGCCAATGAATACTCAACTAAATATAGGAAGCATCACTAAGCAGAAGAAGTAATAAATAAGTACATAACTTGAAGAACTTTAGTCAATTTGATGGCGACAACGCACAAGTTTCCGTATCCTTTGAGTTATATAATAAATTTATGAACAACTAGAAGGAATTGATTAATCGACAACATCACGCACGCCATCAACATTTGTCTACACCGTATAGTTTCTTCCATTTCTCATCCAGCAGTTCCGTACTCTAGGCCCTTTAGTCCCTCTCAATGTTTGAACTGCGAGGAAATCATTGCACTTTGTAAAAGTCCGTCATTCCTTAGATTAATTAATTACAATCATCCTGCCAAATGTTACGAATATTATTAGGAACGTATTACTATTATTATTATTAGTATTCTAATTATACAATATTATGATTATTATTATTATGATAATTACTATAAAGGAGAGTTGTAAGAGATTGAAAGTTTGTGAGAAAGAAAGGGAGAGAGAGAGAGTTCGGCGAGTGTAATATATATATTTGACTATAATGCGTTTATTCCTCTTTTAAATTATTATATTTTTCTATGCGAATTTTTTTATTGAAAATGCCAAAGCTCCGGTGAATATATGATTTGAGGAGTTCAATTTTGCGATTGTTTGGGGAACATGCTCAAATTCTAGGGGGGAAAAAAGTAATATACAAATAGAAATTTCGATGTTGGAAATGAATGCCTAAAATGTTTTGTAATTCGTTTGTCTTGTTTACTTTCTGTACATATGATTTAAAGGGATCGATTATAGTAAGGTTTGGTTTTGGGGTTCCAGACACGGTTCTTGTACAAACTTCCCACAAATTTTGTACAACAACCGTGTCGCCTGTTCTGTTTAAACTACGCTCTACGTTTAGTTTCGGCAGAAAACAAGTTTCCTTGACGTTGTTTTTTTCGTTTAATTGTTTTGTTTTTTTTTTAATCATTATTCTTGGATCGTCTAACGAACCAAAAACACACATACAAATTTAGACTCATATACATTAATAACATAACTAATGTAACAAAATATTTATAGAGCATAAGTTTCTGTTGTCTCCATATTTTTTTTCCACTGTTACTTTTAATGTTATCATTTTAGTCTCTCAACTGTACGCTCTATTCGTCCACTCGTTTCAGTTTCTCGTTAGAAATTAAGATTGAGAATGTATTTATTTTCAAACACCATACACACAACAAAACACATACGAACTGCACAACACTACGTTGGAGTTTCACGTAAATATATATATATGTAATAATACATGTTTCCTTTGAATTCTTTTTCTGCGATTTTATAATATTTATAAAATCTTTTTTACTACACTGTAGCAATTTTTCAATGGATATTTAATGTGTTTACGGTTCACACCGCAATGAACGTTTCTTCTTTTGTATATATTTAATATTGAATAAAAGATCTAATATGAAACAAAGATACATACTTTATATTTTTTACCTTGTGTAATTAAAACGTTTAATACCTATCCAATTATCAGTTCAACATAATTATTTATGTATACAACAGAGTGAAAGAGAAGAACGATTTCCAAATTAAACAACACATATAAGAGAACGGGTAAAAACTGGTATAGTTTTGTTTTATCTTTTCTGTTTGTATGCTGCACTTTTCATAGATGTTCATCAAGTCACTGAGAAGAACTATATTTCTGATATATTTAAATTATTGACATAGCATTATGTATGGATAAAATCCAAATAGTTTTAGCTAATTTTAATGTAATGGTGTAATGGACAAATATGTAAAAAGTAGTGCAGAAAGAGCTGGGTCATTATCCCTTTGGCACAATAAAGTTGTTAAAATAAAATATGTCAACTGATTTTGTAGATTTTTTTATGCTTCTGGATTTGTCACCTAATTAGTATTCTTGTTAATTACAAGTTTGTCAAATATACTTTTACTAATTAAGATTCATTATTGTATAAGATAAGCATGTATGCTAACATATCAACATAGTGATTCACTTCATCGATACAAATAAGTGTTCAATTCTTAAAGGTATAAATGTGTGTACCGTTAGATTACAAGCTACTAAATTATGACTCACCCATTTAACTGTTCTGCCATTTAGATCCCTTCACAACATCATCTAAATGGAATCACATCAATTACTGAATATTTCACTAGAGTTACTAGAAAACAAATGTCACTTACAGTGACAAGTTATTTACATGTAAAACAAACTTAACAATAGCATCAATTGTTTTTTTTTTTCAGAAATGCGAAAAAATAACAGACGATTGACGTTAAATTTAAAATGTTTTGTTTAAAAAATATTCAGTAAATAAATTTATTAAATAAAACTATAATAAAATACAAACAAGGAAAAACAACCGAACAATGTTTCATGACGCATTTATATTTTGAAGGTCCTTCATGCTGTTGATGAACGTGATAATCTTCTGAATCTTATTTTCCATTAAGTGCTGCGCGGCTAGCAAATCCTTCCTCCCTTTATCTTCAGTCATGACGGTGATCGTCATCTGAGAATGCCTATGCTGGAGCTGCGTCAAAATGGCACTCAGTTCTCTATTTCTTTCTGCTAGATCTTGTCTTTCCTTCAACTTCTCTAAATAATTACTATCATTACTTATATCGACGTAATGCAAACGTTATTATTTACCATTCAATTCGGCAGTCGCACTGTTCTTCATATCCTTGTAACATTTTGGACAGTGTTTCGGTTGTTGCACCAAGGGCCTGTTGTGACAACTGATGTGGAATCCGTTCGTGCAGAACTCGCAGATCACGAGAGAGCCTAAAACATAAAATGAATTGTATAAATATTCGTTTCAAATAAATCATTTTGTTTTTTTATAAATATTCTACCTCCCAATCGGCATTCTATGCATGTCTTTGAGTCAGCGGTAGATCGGGCTTGTGTTATCCGTTCTATCGTAAGTCCACTGGGCAGGTTGGGGAGAGTTACCTTCTTATCATTTGGTGAAGTAGGTCTTGACTTGATGGTTGGCGATGAACCACGCGCTTTATTCTTAACGGATTGTCTGGTATTTGGAGGCGATGCATTTGCTAAGTACATTTTGCGTTTTCGTTTCTAAAAATAGGTGTTATGTGAATTTGCTGCAAATAACGTTTCAAAATGAGCTTACCGACACATCCCAGCCTTTTGTATATATAAACTGAGGATTCGCCGTCCGTCTCCTCTTTCGTTCGGCTCGTTTGTTCTGGATTTCCATGAACACATCGTGCGTGGCCAAACCAAAATATGTAAGGAACTCTGTCTGCGATATATCTTGAGGATTTATTGGATTCGGACCGCATGATTCTGGTGATGATGGACATGACTGGACGACAGATTCAGACTCTTCCGAAGGAGAAGCAGATTGTTGAGATGTTGATCTTGTTATACTGAAACAAAAACATGGTTCAATAACAAATACACATCATACGGTGGAGAAATCTATGAATGAGTCATACTTTTTTGTATGTATGTAAACACTACGAGATGTTATTAACTCCAAAGTTATATATGCAATTAGAGAAATAAATAAAATATAGACTTCGACAAGATGAAAAAGGCATCATTGAAATTCAACTAAAAAGCAACTTACATATTTTGTTTCTTTGCTCGATTTAAAGCAGTTGTCAACTTATTCCTTTTCTCTTCCAATCCAGTTTTATTTGCAGCAAGTTTAGCATTTCTATTTATGGTTTTAAGCTCTTTCCGCAATCTATCCAGCAAATCTTTCTGCAAAACCAAAGAAAACAATTAATATGCTACATTTTCAATTAGAAAAATATGTATTACTTGTTCCAATCCAACATTGACAATTTCCTGCCTTGTCTCTTCAATTACAACTTGAACTTCATGAACCTGCAACAGAGAAAACCAATAAAATAAAATGTAACAAAACGAACTTAACTAAGTGTATAAAATATTAAATAAATGCTAACTAAATATAATAGAGAAATATAAGAGAACAAATAATTGTAGAATTATAAATTCATGCTTCTCAGTAATTTAAGGTAATCTAAATCGAAAAATCAATAAAAATAAAAGATGTGAATAACTAGGTCAATATAAATGTTGAAATCTAAAAGAATTCTACATTATAGTTACTAAGAAATGATAAACTTTTGCTAAATAAATTTGTTTAAATAAATAAGTTCTAAATATATAGAAATGCAGCATTTTAACTAATTTCTAGTATAGTTTATACAAATAAGAAGCAGAAGTAATTGTTGTATAATTAGCCTTAAATGAAAATATTGAATGTGGTTGTGGATCGATGAAATGGGATACATACCGCCTGAAGATTTTTTAAATCTTTGAGTTGGCCGATGAGAGACTATAGAAAGAAAACATATATTAGATTTGTTGTAAAAGTATTTCCATGTACGAATTAAAAATAGTTTAATACATAAGTTGCAATTGAAATATGTTTCTTTGTTTTGCTTATTTTAACCTTTGTTTATTCTACAACAAAAATAGCTGTAATTAATGCATTGTGAATATTTGTTGATATCAATGAATTTGTTAAATTAGGAGAAGAATAATGAGCATTAAACAAAACATCCTTGAAATCAAGTTGCTTTGTAATGGATAAACAAAACAAGATCGACTAAATGACGGACTAGAAATAAGCAAGTTGAAAAACAGTTTTCAATTTTCCTTTCATCTCGTTCTTTTTACTTTCACTGACTTCCCAGCGATTTCCCAAACGGATGCATTTTCTTCAGTATTAGATTTTCTAGCTAACGTAGCCAACTTCAGGCCATGTCACGAAAACCGCTTTCGTTCGGTAACATTAAACAAAGTAGAATTTCGCCCGAATTTTATCAGAAAAACTGTTCCCGTCGTGCACATTTTCACTCACCTGATGTTTCTTGATGGCTTTCATCAGCTGCGACTCGTTTTTCTCCAACGAAACGCGCAGCTCGCTCGAAACTTCCGCAAGCATCCGATTGTCCCTCATTTTTCTATAAAGCTCACTCCAAACTTTGCAGCACGCGAATAAACTCTGTGTGTGCGCACTCACCAACCAACACGCTGCAACAAGAAAAGATTCTATTTAGATTCCCCAATACGCACACTTGTTACGTTCTGATCGCAGTGGGATTCCAATGTTCGATTGCGATAGCGTTGACCATTTGACAAATCGACTGTACCTTCATGCTATTAAGTAAATATCTTTAAGGGGGAAGTCCGAATGAAGTAGTAGGGAGAAAAAAATATAATATCGTTTATCTCGTCCGATTGTTTTCCTTGTTTCGACAGACACCAAGCGAGGAAAACACGGGAAATGGTGTTGTTTACGTTTATCGAAAACAAAACTTATCTATTTTCCTTTTTTAAATGTAACTATATATGAATCACAGCCTACGACGAATTGCTAAAGGCTTACCAAAATGTTATGTAAATACCTCTCGCGCGAAACCACGTAAGTAACTAAAAGTCAAAGCAAATATGAAAGCATTCAACTCTGAAGTAATGCACAACTTTATCTAGTCCGAAATTACTTACCACTACGTGATATTTCTACAAAACTTCACCCTCGCCAAATCTTGCGTACCAATATAAAAAAGAAAACATAGGTTCTCAGGGCTGGCGGAGGGGGCGTTAGACAAATATAATATATAAAAAAAACAATGGCATGCAATGCACAGACAACTACGAGCATCGGTTTACTGCGAATGAGCAAAAGTTGATACAAAAAGGAATTGCAGTTTCCTTTATTGCGCCGTTTCAACTGTCGCTATTTGAGGTATTGCACCTCTTCCAAATAATCTTGACAAACTAATTCAATCTCAATAACAAACCTGTTGCGAGCAATTGATTTGCGTTGGTAATGCAGGATACTGTCAGTACGAATGTTTAAAACATTTGTGGCCTTCAATTCCACCATAAACTATATAACCCCCGTAAAATTTATTTCGCAAAGTCTTAAAACATTTGCAACTTGTAAAGTATTAACGGTACGCGAATCCTTTCTTGTATAACCTCCTTGAGATTTATACCACTAATACGCACTATTAATCTCTGTTGCTACAGAACAATTAAACTGCCCTAACTGTTTCACTGGTTTCACTAGTAAGAAAATAATAACACAACAAAACACAACTTTCTGTTGCTGCCAATAGATGATGATGCCAAGACTTCAAATTTACTTAATAGTTTTTTTAAATTTGTAAATACCATTCATATTTAAATATTAGCTATTACAATTAATCAATTATTATTTAGTCTAAATATTTAGAAGCAAAATATTGAAATTACTATTCAAGAATACAAATTTTATATGTGGTGACGCATGGTTATTTAATTGGTAACTCACTAGGTGTCGCCACATTTATTGGCGCCAAATAATTTGAAATTTCCGAACAATATAAAAAATGAATTATTTTCAATAAACTTAGAAAAATGTTGAAAGCATATAGCCTGACTAACATTTGGGAAGAAAATTTGATTGTAAAGTAATATTTAGGTTATGTAATATTGTCTTGGTTAGTAGTTAACCAATTTCACTTGGAACTCCACTTGATTTCCATTGATTTGTCACAGAATTACCATGTATTGATGATTTGATGAATTGGGATGAATGCACCACCACAGTCCTATACAATTATATTATATAACACTTGGTCCCTTGCACAGGGGTTTCAGTTTGGTAAGTAATATGTTATATTCGTTGAAGTAATCAAAATTTCATCTTTTAATTCTATATAATCCATCCACATCTTGCAGAATTGTTAATCAAAGGGCTGTTGATTGTAAAATTTGTTCCATATATCTCTATGCCATTCCAGCATCATTTTTTATACACCACCACTAAGGAATAATGTTATGAATTAAATAAGATTTTTTTAACAAGTACGGACTTAATGTAAAACCCACTTAATCTAGCAAACTTCCAGAGGAGCAGGAACGAAAAGGATATTTTACTGGCTTTACAGGATACACTCAAGTCCACTCCCATAATAGCAATTGAGAAAAGGAAAATTTACTGTTGCATATTGGAGAGTTCAATTATTTTCTGTACAATGTCATATTTTCCAACCATATTTGATCTGAAATTTAAAATAATTAAGTAATAAACAAAATAACATTCTGTAGTGTCTAAAACACATTTGTTTATTTTATCCTACCTACAAATGATCCTTCAATCGGATTGGAATGCTAAAAAAGTGAATTAACTATATTTTATTATTGGCACTTACAAGAGATATGTGATGCCGAAGAGCTAAAAGAAGGATTTGTTACTACACAACTAATTTGAAACTATACTCACAATAACAGTTAGTAAATAACTATTATTAGAAGTTGAAACAAAGACTATTATATATAATAATGAAAGTTATTTGGATCAGTATAATCTCTGTAAATGTGTGAAAATAATAATGGAAACTTTATTTTCAGAACACTATCCTTTATTAAAGATAAACATGTAGATTTGTGTAAGGCTTACACCACGTATATTTGTTAGACTAAAACTAAAACCTTTTAAAGAATGTTTAACAGACGAGTACATTTAATGTTACCAGAACTGAAGAAGTAAGTAGACAGATTTTCAAATAAGACTATTGTTTCATTGTTACGTGATTATCTGTAAATTACGGTTTCTGTAAATGGCAAACTTAAACATACTATCAAAAAGCGATTCGCCACATTTTCAGATTATAAACAGGTGCACCTTCGTGAAGGTTAATGTGTTCATACGCTCTTGCACATCAATTCAGTGGCTGTGTTTTGCGCTTGAATTGATATCTGGTTACCAACTTCAAAGTAAAGATGATATACCTTTAGCACCTGGACATGCGGCCACGTGGAAGTCGCTGCTCCCATTCATAGCAATGAGAACAAACGCATGACCG